>JAQIUQ010000889.1:935000-1020000 GCA_030378365.1 Hybognathus amarus | reverse complement strand
TGTGACCTCTTTTCTAGCCATGATGCGAATGATTCACCCTCAAGTACGTGGTATTTGGTGTCCTTTACGACATGGGGCCGGATTCACTGAAGTGTCACATTAAAGGGGTGATGAACTGAAGAGGTCATCAGATTATAAGAATATCCTGTAAATTTCAGAACTGAAAACGTCCTTGTTAGTCCAATAAAAGCTTTTATTGACACCAGGCTCAGCAAACGACTCATTTTTAAAAGTGGGGAACTATGACGTCAAAGAGGATAAAACACCACCCGCAGAAGAAGATCAACGCCTGACTTCAACACGCGTTAGCCCCGCCCACCGATTCGTGCATTACACACATAGCTAAATAACATAGATGCCTACCTCGTGAATGACAAACCGGATCTAGCTACCGGGTAATACAAAATATTGTGTAGCGCCTGGTTGTAGAAGAAGACAGTCGCTGCATATGCTTCCTCTGGATTCCAAAAGGACAGCATGGATAAACTTTATTTTTAATGACGTTCAGCTGAAAACATCGTCCGTCTGTTCGCTTCATTTCACTGAGGATTGTTTTGTAAACAAGACTGGATTTGAAGACCAATTAAGAGTAAAGAATGGTACTGTGTTGTCTATATTGAATTTAACAGGAATTGTGCAACACACGGACTCTGGGTTAGAATCATTCCGATTGCCATTTTACAACATTTGGACGTTTTCAAAACAATTTTCCGCACGTACACTGACGAGGTGAGTTGAAACTCATTATAATATGCAAAACTGTTATCCACTCACAGCAGTGGGCGTTTACTTCCAAGTCTTTAGTGCGAGACGCCCATAAAAACCAAACGTTTTTCAGCTAGGCTCAAAACTTGGGTACAAAATAGCCTATTACTTATTCATTTTGATGTTTTTGAATGCAAAAACCAAACGAACGTCATAAGTTTACCTCAGACAACAATATAATTAAATTTAAAAAGCCAGTACATGACCCCTTTAACAAAGACAAACAAGTACAGTAACAAATGTTTACACTGTAACTATGATACAGTACATTTTTTTTTAAATATATAAATCATTTGTAACATTATAAAAATCTTTTTTGATCAATTTAATGCATGTGTAACTTAGTAACCACCTAGCAATCGCTACATGGCGGGAAGTTTAGCATGGACTCCTCACAGCACCAACAAAAAAAAGAAGACAAACCTGTATTATCAAGCTGTTCATCTAAAGAACATCAGGGGGAACATGATTCCTTTCTGGCACAAAACAATATGCCTCAGTGTGAGCAGTCAGAACCTGCCTATCTTGTGTTTATAAATGAACTACCGTTCCAGGACATTTGCGGTGGCTCCATGGCAGGCATTAAGAAGCACTTTAATGAATGAGGTTGCCACTAGTTACTGTTCTCTCAAGCGTACGTAAGGCATCTTTTTATTCCGACGCCACTGAGCAGTGGGATTCGCTTACACAGAGCCTTGAATATGAGTTAGGCTGGCCTGTAGCAACCGAACTAGAGCTGTTTACCCATAATGCAACAAAAACAGGCAACAGACATCACTTGGGTCTTTGATATGCTTTCCACAAGAGAATAAGGGTTTGTTTGTACTGCTCCGATAGAAGCTAATATAATAGTACTGAAGAGGTAGAACACTTCTTTGGCAAATGTCAACCGTGACATTTTCTTTGTTATTAAGATTCCGTTTTTCCAGGTTTTTTATCCCGACTGACGGCCATCAGGGTGCATTGCATTGATGAAATTTTTTTCAAGAATTGCTTTTATACGACGTTCAGCCTTTTGTGAAGATGAGTGACAGAAACGTAATAACGCTCGTTTCATTTGCCCGTGGGCTACCCGCTTCATAGCATCTTACTTTCTTCTCAACGGAGCAAGAGACAATTAGCTAATTAACTCCTGCTATTTGAGCATCTTAACCCCAAACCAACTGCTAGGAGTTATTGTAGCCTGCTATAACCCTTCCATATCAATTTTGACAGACATGGACACCTTTACTCCATTTTAAGAGCTATATAGTGGTCATCATATGTTCAGTATGTTTATTTTCAGGGACTTTTAGTTTGTTTTCATTCATCTTTCCTGTGATTCCCGCCACTCGTTGTCTCCATGGTTGCCTTTATCATCAGTTCATATGGGTCAGCTGTGTGTAGTTAATTTTCCTTGTTTGTGTTGCTCCTTAAGATCCTTTACCTGTACTCCTTGTCCAATATTGTTCGTGTTATGCGTTAACACGCTGTCTCGCATGTTAGCTGTATATTTTGATCTCGTCAAATAAACCCTGTTATATCTTCGTCTTCTGTGAACTTGAGCGTTACAGTATGTTTGTAGAAAGAAAATTAATAAACAATAATTAAGCGACTCATTTTTGTTGGAAAAGAAATACAAAAGTAGTTTATTTTGTTTAAAAATCATATGTACATTTCTGGTAAAAGGCTCAACAGCATGGGGGGCAAGTATGGATACAAATACTTTAAACAAGTTATATGTTTTGTGTAATATTTAAGTTAAAACTTGTTCCAAACAATCACTTTTGGAAATGTGTTATCATATTCTGTTTGTTTTGATAATCATTTCATTTACTTTATTATAAACTATAAATGAAATAAACTAAATCTGGGCATGAGATGTCAACAAATGAAAAATTCAGCCAGTTGTTTATTGCCACATCATTTATTGTGCCATTAGCCCCATTATTGTGCCCCTTTTACCCCAAACCGCACTTTTACATGTTTCAGTTATTGAAAAACTGTTGATTTAATTACCTTGGATGAAACTGAAAACCATTAACTATACATTTGTCTCTAAAATATATCATATTTCCATGAGCTACATAAATATATTGACAATTTAAAAGATTCTATTAGACCAAGTTAGAGCAGAATTGACTTTGCGTTGTTGCCGCAATCTTGTCAAGGATCAGCCACTTTTCGACATGCACAGCGAAATGCTGGCATTTAGAGGAAAATAAAATGAAAGGCGCCTTTAGTCCGATTGTACCCTACGTTTCATAAAAATTTCAAGCTGCTATTTTTTATTTATTTATTTGCCAAGGTGTTTCCATCAGATGTCACTTAAAAGACTTTTAGCAGTGTCTTGCACACTGTACTGTAGCCTTAGCACTATTACTACGCCATGTTGAGTATAGCATAGTTTAGTGACATCTAACCTGTATTCTTCCCAGACTAAATAAACCATAATCCCTTTCCAAGTGTGGAGTTTGCACTCACAGGCTTTATAAACCTTTCCATTTTCTGGTCGCTCACACAAATGAAGTATTTAAAGATCCTGAACTCTGTGTCCTTTTCTGCTTTATGTGAATTACTTGTTGAGTGGATCAGTGCACTTGGTTTAGCATTCCAGTACCCTACTATGTTAATGATATAATGATGGTATTGCTGTATATTATCAGCTAAAATTGCTGTTTCCTGTTCTTGGGTTGCCACAGAAACAAGTAAAGTTTGCAGGGTCACTGTCCAGCTTTGCTGTGGAGAGGTTTGGGCTAGGGCCAGACAGGGTTGGTTTGTGGGCATTATGGGTTTTGTGAACATAAGTGGCCCCGTTCCTCCTCTCCACTGTTTTCCAGCCCGGTCACAGTAAATGTCTGGCTTTCAGGCAGCCATGCAATTTCCCATGAACTGTGCTGAACGAAGCAGATGCATTTGTTTTCTCAATTGGAAGAATTCGATAATATGCGCAAAAGGGTAAATAGTTCTGGCTAATTTACGTTAGGCCGGACCCAGCTTGTCCTGCCAGCTGAGGCCTTTTATTTTAAGTCCACTGCAGTGCCCTGCTCTCAGACTTTCTCTCTATTTGCAGTTTTATACTGTTCCGGTTCCATTCCATTCAGTTCTTTCCCATTGTGTTTTGCACGGTTTGTTATAATCAATGCTGTTATTCACTGGTCTATTTCGTTCTACTCTCTTTCTCACTACATTTCTCACCATTCATCACTGACAGCTGTTGTTCAGTTGTGTTATCAAACAATGCTCTATCAATATATTTTTCTGCATTAGTTTGCAAAGGGCTTAGAGCACGGGTCACAGTGTTAAATCTTATCAATGAAATTATAGAGAAAATGATTTTTTTTTCAAAGGGATATTTTTGATTTTATTTCTATTATGATTAGAATGAAAAACAACATGTGTTATGATGCTAATTAAAGAAAATATATATATATTATATATTGTATATGTACATGTATATGTACACTCACCTTAAGTATTATTAGGAACACGATACTAATACTGTGTTTGACCCTGTTTTGCCTTCAGAACTGCCTTAATTATACATGGCATTGATTCAACAAGGTGCTGAAAAGCATTTCTTTAGAAATGTTGGCCCCTATTGATAGGATAGCATCTTGCAGTTGATGGAGATTTGTGGGATGCTCAACCAAAGCACGAAGCTCATGATTGTCATGTTCAAGAAACCAATTTGAAATGATTCGAAGCTTTGTGACATGGTGCATTATCCTGCTGGAAGTAGCCATCAGAGGATGGGTACATGGTGGCCATAAAGGGATGGACATGGTCAGAAACAATGCTCAGGTAGGCCGTGGCATTTAAACGATGCCCAATTGGCACTAAGGGGCCTAAAGTGTGCCACGAAACATCCCCCACACCATTACACCACCACCACTAGCCTGCACAGTGGTAACAAGGCATGATGGATCCATGTTCTCATTCTGTTTACGCCAAATTCTGACTCTACCATCTAAATGTCTCAACAGAAATTGAGACTCATCAGACCAGGCAACATTTTTCCAGTCTTCAACTGTCCAATTTTGCTGAGCTTGTCCTATTTTTTCCCCTTTTCCTATTTGTAGTGGAGATGAGTGGTACCTGGTGGGGTCTTGTAGCCCATACGTTTCAGGGTTGTGTGTTGTGACTTCACAAATGCTTTGCTGCATACCTCGGTTGTAACGAGTGGTTATTTCAGTCAAAGTTGCTCTTCTATCAGCTTGAATCAGTTTGGCCCATTCTCCTCTGACAAAAATGTTAAAATATTTGGTTAAAGTTTGGTCTGTTAAAGTTTTTATGTGTTGTCAGTTTGCATATTACAGTATTGTCAGAATGTAATTTTTGTAGACTGAAATCTTAATATTTTAATTCAATTAAATGCCAGTTTAAAACTGTAAAGAATTAGCCCTTAGTGTTTTTCCAAAAATACCATGAATTAGATTCCACACCACTGATGCTGTAAAACACAGAGCTGTCAAATATTTCTTGAGCTTGGGTTGATGCCTAACGAACGTCACGTAAACGTCCTTTACGGTGCTATCCTATATCAGTGTATGAAGTTGTAGCGGTTTGTGCCTGAGGTGTAATTTGTTTGGAAAATAATTACTCATGTATTGACTCCTTGTTAATTATTAAAGGGAGGTCGCATTCCAAATGTACGGTGTGCAATGAGGTCGATCTGGAATGGTTTCGAATCTTTGGACCTGGAGCCCAGGCATAAATTGTTGCTTGTTAAACAGGGCAGGTTAACTTTAAGGGAGAATGTTTAGTGTTCACACTGAATGTCTGTAAAACATCACACTGTTCTTTTTTCCCTTTAGAAAAAAAGTTTAATGCTTGGCCAAACAGCGTGAACTTCACAGAGAATATTGTATTTCTAATGCTGTGTTTCTGCAAAGAACATTGCCTTTAGAGTCACAGAGAGCTCTGAGATTTGGGTTCAGGTGGGTTTAGAGAAGGGTCAAGACTTAAATAAAGTTTTGTTTGTTGGTCATTTGTGTGCCTGTAGACATTGGCAAGAGGCTTTATGTGCTTTATCTGATTCAGAAACAAGCTGCAGTGGATAAAATCACCTTGTTTAAGCTCAGCTGGCTGTCCTGTGCATGTGCTGGAAACACTGACATGCTGGGAATGACAGTGGAACATTGTGTCCCTTTCTGATTTCATCATCCAAGCTTCCCTCAACACAATATTACCCTAATTAGGATTAGAGATGGGTGGCACAGGAATTGGGTGGACTTCATACATGTAGAACACAGGCACAAACACTCTTTAATTGGCTTCTGTTTAGCATGTCTATCAGCAGACAGTTGGCACTTGTTGTCGCTATATACGCTGCAATGCTCTGGTCAAAATGATAACGGACGCATTTCTGAAATATTTTTATTGACTTATGAAGGCCATAATTGGGTGTGAGATTTGTTATTTTAAGAATGTGACCAAATATTAAAGACTGTGGGAGGTTTAAGATAAAAGTAAAAAAAAAAAAGAAGGAAAATATTTGAAAAAATTTTCTTTTGCGTAATTTGAAAAACCCACCTCATTGAATAACTTGTCTAACTATAACTATGTACTTAACTATATAGTTCACAAATATACTAAACAAGTAAGAAAAATTTGGTCTTACTATTTTCTTTTTCCATAAATGTTTGAAAATTGTCTTTTTCCATAAATGTCTTATGAAGTATTTATTTTTTAAGTTGACCAATACATTTTATCATACATATTTAAAAGTTAAGGATTCATTATATTGATAAAGCTTGCATTGGAACAAACACTATAACAGTTGATTTAGTTTATTTTTGATAAAACAAACTATATTTAACAAATGAGCAGAAACTGTCTTACAAAAGCTTATTTGATGTCTATTTTAGAGTAAAAATTTTATAATCTATCCAAAACTAGTCAACGAAATATTGTCTTTATTTGGTCTGTAACAGTGCAAATCTGTGTTTTCGTTTATTCACACACACAGACACCCGATTCATTTAAACAGTTTTTTTTTTCCTGGAAATACTATACTATATCGCGATTAGAACAGATCTCAGTAGGCTTTAACGATATAGTTTGGATGTGTTCATGTAAAATAATGTAGGAGCGAGAGTGAATGAACAGCATAGCACGCACCTCTGTGTCATTCTATACGAAGTATTCTAAACGAAGCAAAAAAAAAAAACGTTTGTCTGATTACTTTGAAAAGTAATAGCACATCTCTCCTTTTATATATAAATGTTTTAATAACTTTTATTTATATTTTGAGTTTTAATTTTGAATGAATGAAAATTAGATTTTGTATTATTTTTTTACATTACTATTTTTTATTTCAGTTTTACTTTTTATTTATTTACAGATTTAACTTATTTCAATTAGTTGCTACAGTAAGCTTACATTTCTTCTTTTCTTTAAATCCAAGTTTACGTTTTTTATCACATTTTATTTTTATTTTATTTCAATTCAACAATGTATTAAATTACAATAATAACCCTGATAACTACCCACACATCTGAGTTATCATATTCATTTTCAAAACAAGCAGCACTAGGCAATTTAAATTGTGTTAGTGATCTGCTCAGATCCGTAACTCTAAGCAAAACTAATAGTGATGCTAACAAAAAGGGAAAAGAAAAGCTTAAGTTTCCAACAGATTAGCCGTACCATGAGTTCAACTATCGAACCCCATGTTTCTCACTCAACATCTACAGCACCTACAGAGACGAGAGACAGCATTGACTCCTGTCAGCATGGAAACAAAAGAATCTTCATCAATATGCCCTCCGTGTCTTGATGGCATAAAATGAGAGCGAGTGAAAGAGAGAGAGACTTAGTGATGCATACATTCATTTCATTTGCCCCACGTCTTCTACACATTAATGAATCTAAAGTACTTAAGCAGGCAGCCCAGGGAGGCCGGAGGTGATTTGCAAGGAAAAGAGCAGTGCATGCTGGGAAGCAAGGGTTAGTTAGGCTACCCATTCAGCGGCAGTGGTAGAATCCATGATAAAAGAACACTAAAAGGCCAGAGCTGAGACCAGATGAGGATTCAACATTGCTCAGAACAGCATTTAATCCACTTGGAATAAACTATCTTTTATAATAAACTGGGGAATGTGCTGGAGAACCAAAACGGCAACTACACCATGTGACCCAACAAAGAACTGAGGACTTATATACACAAGGAAACTAATGACCAATGAACAGGCAAATCAGGAGCAGGGAAAAAAAAGCCAAAACAGATAAATGTATTGTATCTGTTACAGAAATCAGTTCATATCTAGGAACCAAGAATTGTTTTGACTGAAGCCACAGAGCAACTCAGTAGCAACTGCATAGCATCGTCTCAAAACATCCTAACATCATGGCAGTGAGTTTTGCAAAGGCAAGAAAATGTCAAATTTATTATTAATAATATTTATCATAATTCAATCGTATTCCAGTTTTCTCTATTCTCTTTTCCTGTTTAGACCTAATCAGTGATGATAGATTGCCTTTCTGCTCTTTGTACACCATTGACCGTTCTATGGATATTTGTTAATAACTAACCTCCAGAACCTTTCTATTTAATGGCTCTGTTGAAACGACAATGGCCCTTGGGTGGATATATCTCATAATTAAGCTTGTTGTCGCCAGTTTTAATGGTCATATTGTTATTCATACGTTTCAGTAGGTCTATCGATATATTTCTGTCTAAAGTGGAGCTCTGCGTCTGGTCAATAACAAGTTCCACTGGATATCTGTACCTGGCAAGACATACATAAGCAGAAATACGCACACGCACACATTTCTCAATCCCTTAATGCCGTGACCTCATAGTGTAAAGCTTGAAAGAAAAGCGCAGGATGCTCCTGCCTCGCCCACCTCTCCACTCCGCAGATAGAACTGGACAAACCCTCCGACATCCCAACCGTCCTGCATCATTCAGGGGTCTCCATGGCAACACAGACACAAAGGGATGGCCTGGAGAGGAGTAGCCAGTGAGGGGTGTACTCTGGAGGAGAGAGAGAGGTTATTGTCATCAGGCCAGCAGTAGATTATGTAGGGTTGGCCCAGCGAGTGGTGCTCGGCTTAATGCCTTGCATTAACCTATTTAGTTTAAGTCAAATTCTCACTGAATAACTAGTTGCTTTTTTAGCAGGCATATTACTAGGATATTGGCTGTTTATTAGTACTTATAAAGCGCATATTAGAGCCTTATTCTGCATGACAATATTTCTCACGTCCATTAATCGTAACCCAATACCTAAATCTTAACAACTAGCCTACCTTACTTGCTATTAATAAGCAGTTGGACCCTGTATATATATATATATATATATATATATACATATATACATACACACACATATATATACATACACACACATACACACACATATATATATATACACACACACATACATACACATACACACACACACACACACACACATATACACACACATACACACATATATAGCCATCAGAGGATGGGTACACGGTGGCCATAAAGGGATGAACATAGTAAGAAACAATGCTCAGGTAGGCCGTGGCATTTAAACGATGCCCAATTGGCACTAAGGGGCCTAACGTGTGCCAAAAAAACAATCCCCACACCATTACACCACCACCACCAGCCTGCACAGTGGTAACAAGGCATGGTAGGTCCATGTTGTCATTCTGTTTGCCAAATTCTGACTCTACCACCTGAATATCATATATATATATATTCACAAATCATTATCAATTATCAAAAACAGTTTTGCTGATTAATATTTTGTAAAAAGAAAACATAATGCATTTTTTTATTATTCTGATTTTTTTGATGAACAGAAAATGAACAGCATTTATGTGAAGTAGAAGTATTTTGAAAATGTCTTTACTCTCACTTTTGATCAATTTGAATATGTGTGTGTGTGTGTATATATATATATATATATATAGATAGATATGATAGATAGATATATATACAGTATATTTAGCAGTAGGTCTTGCCTTTAGTTTATTATATTAGGCAGGCCATATTTCTCCATTCTCCGGTGCTTTTTTTTTCCTTTTCTTTTCTTCTTTCTTTTTTTACCCTAATAGTCTACTTTGAGACATTCCGCTTTTTAAATTAGCCACATTCAGTAAGCGGTCATGCGTGGGTGGTTGATATTTCAACTTTTCAAAGTACTTTAAAAGTAGCATTTTTCCCCTCTTCTAAGAACTCGTGTTGTAGGAAATTTTAAACAGTTATTCGCTGATGAATCAAAAAGCCGGACTGCCATTTAAGATGGATCTTTAACCCCTCAGCCCAACCGTGTTTGCCTGCCTGTGAGTATGTGTTACTTCCTGTGCGCTCTGACCAATAGGATTCGAGCGTTCACGACAGGCATCCGATCATAAATCCTGCACACTTCCCACCAGTCTGCTATTGGCGGAAAGGGCAAATAGCTCCCCTTCTGTTTGCATGTTTGTCTCTACAGAAGCCACAACAAAATACACTGCATGTGTGTCGCATTTCAGTCCTAAATTGTGACTGCTCTGGTACAGCTAGTCCTTGGAGTTTTTGTCTTTTTTTCAGCTCTTGTATTATTTTATTGTGTGATTTATAGTGGGTACAGCTTCTAATTGTGTTTGCCAGGTGTATGATGAATAGTGCATTGTGGGAAGCACCTAAAGCACTCCTACTGGATGAATAGAGAATCAGGAAGAAAGAACCTCATATAGGTGAATGGAAATTGAATGCCGAAAGGGCGATATGGGACGAGCCACCTGTGACCAAAGCAAATAATAGCAGCCCGAATGGGACTGGCGGCGTTCAGCTCGACTGACATTATGGATGAATCTAGACTGCGCCAATAGACGAGCCTTGAAAGACTCTGGATGGCAAAGGCAGGCAAGTCAGATAGATACAATATTTTATGGGCTGAAAGCTGGAAAGTTATCCAAACCCACTTTTAAGCTCTCAAAATTAGCTCAATGTGAAAATGTGATCTGACAAGAGACCCTCTGAGGGTTGACCATGATGTCAGGTGAAGGAGAAGTGCTGTTTATTTCCGCATGAAGCTGGTAAAGCACAACCCGGTCTGTAATAACAGGTAGATTTCACTGAAGCGCTGCTTCCACTGAAGCCACTGCTCACAGGAATCTAACCATTTCTCTAAACACTCTCATTTGCTTTGTGAAAGGTATTTTTTTGTATCATAGATGAATATTGTTATATCCTCACAGACACAGTGAGAGGGAGAAGGAATGTATTGTGTTTAAAGCACCACAATTGATCTTATGTGTAAATTATATGTGCAAAACCAGAGCCATTCCTCTTTCTAATATAGCTGTGTGACCAAATGGAACGTTTCTGGAATATATGATGGACTTGATGCATCAGTGATGACTGTTTTTGTAATATGATGCAATTTGAGCCTGTGAATCTGTGAAATGACAAGGTGATGCTTATGTTTACTATTTCACTGTGATTTTATTTCTTTTTGCTTTATTGCTGCTTTTATTTATAGAAACAGTTGAGATTCTGGAAATGATGGGTGGAAGAAGTGCCAGATTCGAATCTGCACCGCACATGTGAACTCGGTGCTCAATAAGGAGATACTTGGCCATGTCTCTTGCATCATTATAATTTTATGGGATTTTATTTTAGTTTCAGTCTACAGGATTTTATGTAACAATATGGTGATGTAATTCCTGTGACTCAACAGAGGCACAAACTCTATGCGTTCACGCGGACACACGAACACGTCATGGGCTTTCTATTTAGCAAAAGGCAACATGTCACTGTTCCTTAATTAATTTTTTTTTAATCTCAACTTATATAATGACCGTAGCAACTTAAAGGGATAGTTCACCAAAAATCAAAATTTTCATAATTTACTCTTCTGTGAAGATATTTTGAAAAATGGTTAAAAACAGTTGAAACATTCATAAAAATACAAAACTCCTTTGTGTTCTGCAGAAGAAGAAAAAATAGGCATAACGAACACAAGGGTGAATAAATGGTGACAGAATTTAAATTTTTGGGTGAATTATCCTTTTAAGAAACTGAGGCAAATTACTGTATGTCCACACACTACTATTAAAAATATTGGGGTCATTGTTTTGTTTTATTTACAGGGATTCATTCTTTTTTTCAGCAAGGATGCATCAAATTGATCAAAAGTGGCAGTACATATATGTTTATTTTTTTTTTACAGTCTATGGTTTAATGTTACAAAAGACTTCTGTTTCAAAGAAATGCCTATTCGTCAAAGAATACTGGAAAAAAAAAATGAATCATGGTTTCTACAAACATAATAATCAGCACAACTTAATGTTTTTTGAGCATCAATTCAGTATAGTAGAATGATTTCTGAAGGATCATGTGACTGAAGACTGGAGTAATGATGCTGAGAATTCAACTTTGTCATCACAGGAATAAATTATATTGTAAAATATATTAAAATAGAAAACAGTTATTTTAAAATAGTAATAATATTTCACAATATTACTCTTTTTACTGTATTTTTGATCACTTAAATGTAGCCTTGATGAGCAAAAGAGACTTACAATAAAAAATACCAACCCCAAAACTTAGAAGGTAAGTGTATATTATTAGATTTCTTAAAATACTATCATACATGACCACAGAACAATTAATCAGTGGACAATAACTACTTTTTTTAGATTTATATGCAGTTTGTATTGTAAATCAAGTCATTTAACTTAGAAATCCTGGCTGTAAAGCGCTAGTAATGTCCCTCAGCACCAACAGGAGGGAACATTCAGTTCTGTGCGGGAGACTTGAGAAATTATACATCGACCATCAGTGCTTAAAAAATTGTTCATCTGCTGGCTAGTGGACAGAGAAGACCGGTGCTGTGTGAAAAAGCTCTTTCAAATTGTTCCTTTGAGTTTTATTTTGATTCAGTAACTTTTTCCACTGTAAAGTTTTACTCCTAAAGAAAAAAAGAATGGTACTTTTCCAAAATGGGCTTTTCTACAATGGCATCTGTAATCAAAGTTTTTGCTTAAAGCTACACTGTGTAACTCTTTGTTTATTCTTAGCTAAAAATACTTAGTTCTTTCAAAAATATATGTGCTCATTAATGTATATTTACTTCGTTCAAGTAATAAAGTATTCTCGTGAGTGTCTAATATGCCATTGAAAATACATACGGGTAAGGGGTTCTAATGTCGGTCGCCAATGTTGCCCTCCATCTTGAAAGTACATTAGACAAAGAGGGACATACCCGTTAATTCAAGCTTCGCCTTTCGCGTTTACGTTTGAGTTAACACTCATGGACGAGGTTGCAACTGGAAGCCATGTTAATCTTGGACTCACATTGGCCACTGTAGGAGTTAAAACGAAATCGGAATTGAGAGGAACAGAAACTCTATTCACTGGACTGTCATATACCTTTTCACCACTAGATGGGGGGTAAAAATCACACAGTGTAGCTTTAATTCAACATTCACCTCAATAAAGTGCAAGACCACTGTCGGTTTAGCTAGTGAAACAAAAACGTATGCGCTGAAATAGTGTTCTAGCATACTGACATTTTATTGTTCTGTTATCTTTATATTGAAGAAATATTAAAAGTAGTAGTAGTATGCTATTTTCCAACACACTTTTTTTGTGTTCATACATGATAATATATATTTATTACTCAATAATATACTTTAATATATATTTTCTCCAATAATGAATCTGATCCTGTCATTAACAAATCAGTTTGACACTCAATTATAAAATTTTTGCATTGTTGTCATTTTTGGACTCCATGTGAATAAGTTGATGCATTGTGTCATCTTCAATTCTCTGACACGTTTGTTTAAGTTTGTAAGCCGGTAACAGTCAAGGAAATGAATATGATAGCTGACTTTATATCCTCAAGAATATTTGCCTGTCATTATACACTCCTAACACTGATGAATGAGGAGATTATAAGGGTGTGGGCACTAAACTGTAGACACGCACAGTGTCACTCAACTTATGATTTTGAGACTTCAAATTGACAAGCATGGCCACGGCCACCTCTTAGATGATGGTTCTATGCGGTCCACTACCCATGAAGAACAATGAGACACGACTGTCAGCACATTCATGTCAACTCCCTGAAGAAAGAATTTAATATGTGGATTGATTGTCAGTGACATATGGCACATCTAACTTTGTTTTTACAGTCTTTGTTGGTTTTCTTTATGTGTATGTCATGCTGGTTAATTGACTTGGACTCTATATAGGCCTACTTACGTTTATCGGTGTGGATGCAGCATTGTTCATAAGCATTTTTTTTCTTCATATATCAGTGACATTGTGTGTAGCAGCATTTACTGTGATCCTGAGACGCTGAAAACATTGGATTGTGATTCGTGAGCTGTTTGTGTGAAATAACAGTGCTGCACTTCACTCTGAAACACGCAGATATATCTGATTTGATAAACTCACAGTTAATGCGAATTTGATAATTTGTGTTGTATTTCCAGCATAATAACACTGGTGGTAAAGAGAAAATACATGATGAATCATACAGTAAGTTCATTACATGTAGCTTTTCCACAAGCTGAATTAAATACTAATATATTGAAGGTGCACACTGTCATAACACTTCCGCTTACAGTCCAGTTACCCATGTAAATACTATGTACTTATTTTAGTAACTACAATTACTGGGTAATAACTAGTACTAACCCTGAACCTACCCCTAAACCTACCCTGTTCCATGTACTTACCTTATATTAGCCAGTAGTTTCTAGGTAAGTACACTGTAAATACACTGTAAGTACTGTACTGTAAAGGAAGTGTAATCCAAAATTCTTTCATGCAACACAAATGATAATAAAATAATACAATAAACATTCATTTAACAGTATAAGATGTAATATAAACATATAATGTAATTAAAAGTGTAAATTCTGTGAATGTCAGTTTATGCTTTTCACTGTACATTTTATGAGATGATTTGTTCTTAGCCTACATATTTTACAGTAAAATTATTAAATGTAAGGTTAGATCTATTAAGGGATAGTTCACTTTGAAAATAATTTTTGATATGTTTTAGCTTACCTCAAGGGCATCCAAGATGTAGGTGTCTTTGTTTCCACAGTATTTTCAATTTTTATATTTTTAGGTCAAACCGTTCATGTCTATCAGTCATATAATGGAGGTAAATGGGGTCCACCTCAAAGAGCATGCACAGAGAAGTCCAAATTAAACATGATTTAATGACTCGTAAATGTAAGTACACATTGATGGCCTAAGACACGAAACAAGTGGTTTGTGTGAGAAAACGAACAGTATTTATATCGTTTTTACCTCTTGTAATCACAGTCACGTCCAAGGGCGAGGGCGCTTCTATCTGCGCTCTCTTGCATTGATACACGTTGCATTAATACACATCGATAAACTGCTCGTTTCGTGTCTTAGGCCATCAATGTGTACTTACATTTATGAGTCTTTAAATCATGTTTATTTTAGACTTCTCTGTGCATGCTCTTTGAGGTGGACCCCATATACCTCCATAATATGACTGACAGACAAGAACGGTTTGACCTAAAAATATCAAATTGAAAATACTGTGGAAAAAAAGACACCAACATCTTGGATGCAGTTGAGGTAAACTAAAACATATATAAAAAAAATATTTTCAAAGTGAACTATCCCTTTACTATTACATATATAGTAGGGAAACTTACTGTTAACAGTTTTTACTGTTATTTTTTATAGTGTGGAATTTTTACTCTAAAGCTGCCAATTAGGTAGTAAAGAAATGTCCAACTGCACAGGAAAAAAGGGCCTTGTCGGTGTGACCATTATGCTAATGGAGGTGTCACGGTCATCTTTTGGGTCAGAGGTCGACATGCTAATAAGGCCGCCCAATTCTCATGGCATTTTCACACATTGCATGCACACCCACTCACACACACACAAAAACCACACCACCCCGGGAACGTCCAGATTGTTGTTTTCCAGGCTCTGGCTGTTAAACTAAAATATGCGATGCAGCAAAGTGCTGATGTGTTCATTCTCTGTAATTAGAACATCCCACCAGTTCCAAGGAAGAGAGGATAAAAAAAAACCTAAACTAATGTTTAATTTGCCTCCTGCTCAAAGCCAGGCCTTTGTTATTGCCACTGCAATTAACTTTATGCAGAGGCCTAGGCATTTCCTGTGATTGATGTAATTTGCATAGAACAAATCAGAATGAGAATCGAATCCCCACCACCCCCACGTGCACACAAACACATTTTTACATGACACCTCCATCAGTGGCCTAGCAACAGTCACTAACATCTTAGAATGGCATTGTGGGAAGGATTTAGAGTGTCACTGCCAGCCTCTTAGGAGCCCTGGCCCCCATGAGTGCCCGTGTCGCACGTTACCACGGCGATGGGATTCCCATAGTTGGTGCTGCTAATTGAACTGCTCGATTAATAGGCACGAATAGCAGAAATAGACGGATATGTGCACGTGTAATTAGACACGTATTCCTCCCCTGTACACGGTCACACTTGGTTAGGGCTGCTAACCGAGTCTGGTCTGATATTCACCGCTCTCAAGTTGCTAAGTGACCTTCACTGTTCACTAAAATAAGCACACATGGTCAATGAGCCCTTAGTGGTCAGATTGAATGGAATGCAGCAGTAATTGTCAAGACAAATCCTCGGTTTGCTGTAGACATGCCGGTGGTGCCTTAGGAGGTTTTTTGTGTTGCCTGTGTGTGTTGTGTCTAACAAGTGTGTAACAGTGTGTGTGTGTGTGTGGTTTCTAACAGGTGTGTTTGAATTGCACCGGATGGTCCCGAGGGAGAGGAATTATAGAAGTGTGACTTGTCACATGACTCTCTTTGCAATTCAGTTAGGAAGGTGTCAAGAGATTTAGCCCAGAACCGCATTTCCCCCATGTATTTAAAATACTTACAAGCTGTAACGTAAATAAACTATTATTTCTTTATTTGTTCACAGTTGGAAGAATTTAATTTTTTTTTAGTTGGTAGAGCAGTATATTATAAATAATCTAATGATGATACAGTCAGTCTGCCTACTCTTTATGTTCTCTACTGCACATTTTGCTATTGTCATGACAGTCTGTCTTTTGTTCTCTGTCCATGAAAATGAATCGATTCTATTTTTACTGCATTTGAGATCCTTGTAGAAGTTAATTTATGTCCCTGCCCTGTGCATTAAAAATATACATGCTTTTCATGCAACAAACCTGAGCTATATTTGTCAGACTGAACTCTCTAGTGAATATTTCTCAGGAGCTTGTTTTGGTAATTCAATTTCTAAATAGCCACAAACCTTATAGTCCTGGCTTCATATATATATATATATATATATATATATATATATATATATATATATATATTTTATATATATATATATTAGGGCTGTCAAATGATTAATCGCATCCAAAATAAAAGTATAAGTATATGTGGGTGCACTGTGTATAATTATTTTGTATATATATAAATACACAGTACACACACATGCATGTATATTTTAGAAAAAAATATTGTTTGTGTATAAAATATTAATATTTATATTATAAATTATATATAAATCTATATACCTGAAAATATTTCTTAAATATATACTAGCATGCGTGTGTATATATATGTGTATATATATATATATATATATATATATATATATATATATATATATATATATATATAAAACGGTTAGTTCTAATCCTTGATTCTGATTGGTCAAGAGCTGTGCTTTATTCACGATAACACACGGCTACGACCGCTTCACCCAACGGTTCTATTGATCTCTGCGCAACACTGCGGTTCTATGTTGTTTTTATTTGAGCTTTCATGCATTTTACACACTGGAACGTTGTTGCTGTTCACACTCGGGGACTATTTTTTCCAGCGGAAGGTAAGCTTTAGTGATTTTACTTCAAGAAAGTTGCACTAACATTGTTTTTTACTTAAATATTGTGTGGCAACCGTTTTATAAAACCAATAAGATACTCGAGGCAAGTGCTGTATCGTGAATAAGTAACGGCTCAAGGGGTTGCAGGCACTCTGCTTCGCGTCGTGCCTAACAACGCCCTTAACCGTTACTTATTCACGATACAGCACAGCCTCTCGTATCTTATTGCTTACATATATAATTATACACAGTGCACCCACATATATTACTGTATATAAACACAAACTTTTATTTTGGATGCGATTAATCGCAATTAATTGTTTGACAGCCCTAATATATATATATATATATATATATATATATATATATATATATATCACACTACCGGTCAAAAGTTTAGGATCGGTAAGATTTTTTATGTTTTTAAAAGAAGTCTCTTCTGCTCACCAAGGCTGCAATTTTTTTATAAAAAATACACAAAAAAACACAGTCATATTGTGAAATATTATGACAATTTAAAATGACTTTTTTATGTTAATATATATTAAAATGTAATTTATTCCTCTGAAAAAAAGCTGAATTATCAGCATCATTACTCCAGTCTTCAGTGTCACATGATCCTTCACAAATCACTCTAATATGATGATTTTATGCTCCAAAAACATGTATGATGATTATTATCCATGTTGAAAACAGTTTTTTACATTTTTATTTCAGGATTCTTTGATGAATAGAAAGTTCAAAAAACAGCATTTATTTAATTAGAATCTTTTCTAACATTATAAATGTCTTTACTGTAACTTTTCATCAATGTAACTCATCCTTGATGAATAGAAGTATTGATTTTATATTGACAAATTCTTACTGACCCCAAACTTTTTAAAGGGTAGTGTTTAATGTAACAAAAGCTTTCCATTTCAGATAAAAGCTGTTCTTTTGAACTTTCTATTCATCAAAGAATCCTGAAATAAAAATGTAAATTATACTAATAATAATAATCATGCATGTTTTTGGAGCATAAAATCATCATATTAGAGTGATTTATGAAGGATCACGTGACACTGAAGACTGGAGTAATGATGCTGAAAATTCAGCTTTTTTTCAGAGGAATAAATTACATTTTAATATATATTATTAACATAAAAAAGTCATTTTAAATTGTCATAATATTTCACAATATTACTGTGTTTTTCATGTATTTTTTATCCAAAAATTGCAGCCTTGGTGAGCAGAAGAGACTTCTTTTAAAAACATAAAAAAATCTTACCGATCTTAAACTTTTGACCGGTAGTGTATATATTCCTCATTTCCACCATTATTGGCCAGAAAAGCTAAGTGAATTCATTGAATTTAGCTTTTGAGACAACATGTGCCACTGTTGGAAATGGCACTGCATTGTTTAGTCTAGATGGGGTAAGTTGTCACAGTGAAGAGCAAAATTTAAATACATTTTTTAATGACTTTACATGTTTTCTGTCATCTTGAGCATCATCTCCCCTTCCTTTTATTTCTCCTCTTTTGCTCCCTCTCGTCCACTCTCCTGCTGGAATGCTGCGACCAGACTCCCAATCTATATTTCAAAGTGTGAGGAAAGGAATTCTGTAATGAGTTCCCATCTCCCCCACTAGCCATGGAAGAAACACTTTGTGAAACTAATTGAAACTGGCATCTGTGTTTGGGGAGGGGGAGCTATTTAGGGGTTGCATGATTTTTTTTTCTTTTACAGCACATTTTTTCCACACTTTTCCAGGGATGAAACGTATGTCAATTAGCTTGGAGTACTATTGGAAACTCAAATGTGGTATTTTTAATCAAATTAACCAGGGCCAATAGCATCATCGACATTGAGGATGACATTTTTCAATAGTTCTTAGATTATTACTTTTGATCCCTCCGTATTCTGCATGTTATAACATCCTCAGTGTAAACTTCCTATTTCTTACCTGCCCTGACAAGATCTGAAATGTAAACATGTTTTTTTCTCTCAGAAATCTCTTATAGATTATATAACCACGCAAACCAGCAAAGGCATTTGGCTACGTGAGTTACGTGTGCGTTCAAGCTGGCAGACTGAAACTCCCACCCAATGCACAAACATACATCACCGGCCACTTTATTAGGTACACCTGTCCAACTGCTCGTTAACACTTAATTTCATAAGCAGCCAATCACATGGCGGCAACTCAGTGCATTTAGGCATGTAGACATGGTCAAGACAATCTCCTGCAGTTCAAACCGAGCATCAGTATGGGGAAGAAAGGTGATTTGAGTGACTTTGAACGTGGCATGATTGTTGGTGCCAGAAGGGCTGGTCTGAGTATTTCAGAAACTGCTAATCTCCTGGGATTTTCACGCACAACCATCTCTAGGGTTTACAGAGAATGGTCCAAAAAGAAAAACATCCAGTGAGCGGCAGTTCTGTGGGCGGAAATGCCTTGTTGATGCCAGAGGTCAGAGGAGAATGGCCAGACTGGTTCGAGCTGATAGAAGGGCAACAGTGACTCAAATAACCACCCGTTACAACCAAGGTGGGCAGAAGAGCATCTCTGAACGCACAGTACGTCGAACTTTGAGGCAGATGGGCTACAGCAGCAGAAGACCACACCGGGTGCCACTCCTTTCAGCTAAGAACAGGAAACTGAGGCTACAATTTGCACAAGCTCATCGAAATTGGACAATAGAAGATTGGAAAAACGTTGCCTGGTCTGATGAGTCTCGATTTCTGCTGCGACATTCGGATGGTAGGGTCAGAATTTGGCGTCTACAACATGAAAGCATGGATCCATCCTGCCTTGTATCGAACGGTTCAGGCTGGTGGTGGTGGTGTCATGGTGTGGGGAATATTTTCTTGGCACTCTTTGGGCCCCTTGGTACCAATTGAGCATTGTTGCAACGCCACAGCCTAACTGAGTATTGTTGCGGACCATGTCCATCCCTTTATGACCACAATGTACCCAACTTCTGATGGCTACTTTCAGCAGGATAATGCGCCATGTCATAAAGCTGGAATCATCTCAGACTGGTTTCTTGAACATGACAATGAGTTCGCTGTACTCAAATGGCCTCCACAGTCACCAGATCTCAATCCAATAGAGCATCTTTGGGATGTGGTGGAACGGGAGATCGCATCATGGATGTGCAGCCGACAAATCCGCGGCAACTGTGTGATGCCATCATGTCAATATGGACCAAACTCCCTGAGGAATGCTTCCAGCACCTTGTTGAATCTATGCCACGAAGAATTGAGGCAGTTCTGAAGGCAAAAGGGGTCCAACCCGTTACTAGCATGGGTACCTAATAAAGTGGCCGGTGAGTGTTCATTCTGAGAGTGTTTTATGACTCTCGATTCAAGCAGGCGGTGTGTAATGGACCAATGTTAGCACACACACAGTATTACCACAGGTGTTGCAGTGGAAATTTACAGTCAATAGAGGCTTGAAAAACTTTAAACACCTGTGTTTTTCCTTCAAGCGGAGTCAAAGATTCAGATAGGTGAAAAAGGAATGGAGAGAAAGAAGATGATAGAAGAAAACAACGTCTAGACAGACAAGTCAGATTGGAAGAGAATAATTGAGTCATGCTGAAATTTAAATGGACTCTTTTACTTTTTTTAATGCACGTTCCTCTTCTTATTGTGCATGATTCAACTTTTCCCACTTTTCACAATCTAATAAATTCCCACCTGCAAGAAAACCGTAAGGGTTGGGAATTTCCCAAATTGTAAACTCTGTCAATTTCAGATGAAATGACTGTTGCTGAAAGAAGAGCTGTAAGGGACGGAAGGTTGTATAAAGGGAATGTTGATAAAGTAGAAGAGGTCACAGAGGTGTAGAGAATGAGGGACGGGTTCGGGGGATGTTATTTCATCTTATGTCACGCCAAGAAATCAATCTGAGTCATTGAATGCTTTAGAAAGAGCCGGCATGCGCTCAGATTGATAGCTGAATAAAAAACAGCGTCTATGATTAGAATGGCTGGGCTGTCTAATTAAAAAGCAGCCGTTAAAGTGAAGGATACTGTGGGATACTCTTATGATAGTTTCTGGTTTAATCTTATTTTTGCACTCAATTGGTACCGTACAGTCAGGGTGCAAAATTAACAATCGCCAAGCGCCAAATGTGACAAATTGGCTTTGGAGAGTTAATAAAATGGAGTTGCTCCCTATTGACCTTCCTGTTTTATGAATTGCACCATAGTTCATGGTTTAAATCTCACAGCAAGAACTATACTGACCGTAGCAGGTGTTTTTTTTTTTTTTTTTTTTTTTTTTATATGATATGTGTGCATAAAATCCATGAGATCCAAACTGTTGTTTAAAGGTTTTTCTTTTTTTTTTTCTTTTTTTTTTTTAGGTCAGTAGGTTTTTAATGTTTTTGAAAGGAGTCACTACTCTCCAAGGCTGTATTTATTTGGTCAAAAATCCAGTAAAAACAGTAATATGACATTTAGCATTCTTATTATTTTCAATGTTGAACACAGTTGTGTTTATTATTTTTGTGGAATGTTTTTTTTTTCAGGATTCTTCAGATTCGACAGTTACATTTATTTGTAATCAAAATATTGTAAAAATATAAATATCATTTAATGTTAATTTTAATACACATCCTTGGTTGCTGACCAAGTATTCATTGTAAATGATCAAATCTTAAAACTATTCTTTTTTTGCATTTAATATAGGCATTTAATGCATTTAATGCATTTAATATATTTTTTGTTGTTAGCCCTAAAACCATATTCTGGACAAATGTGGGCAAAATAGTTTTGATTTAATTTTAAAAAATACTTCCCTTGATCTAAGCGGTACAAGACTTGGCCACTTTTCCTAAGTTGGCCTCCTGAACACACACAATTTTATTTTGACTCAATTCTACAATGTTAAGTGGGGTGAATAAAAACAAAAATCCCTAATCTTGTATTTGGGTCAAAAATGGGCACCCATAGAAATGAATGGGAAAAACTGGAAATTAGCGCATTAAAATAAGACACCATGTGACATCAAAGTCACTCCATCTTTAGGTTTTAGCTCTAAGAACTTATTGGAATTATATTTTTAATGTAGTTAAAAAAATAACAAATTAAAACTACATAGTAATTAATTTACATAGATATAATTTACATAGAAAATATGGTACTTTTTGAAGTAAATAAATTCAAAAATACCCAAAAATAAAACAAAAACACCATAAATGGATAGACAAAACTTTATTGAAGACAGTGATATAACATTTATAATAAATAAAAATTAGGATCACAGCTGAGTCCTCTGTGCCCACATTTGTCCACAATTACAGGATTAAGTGCTATAAAGTGTATACAGAACATGATCAATAATACATTTTTTAATTGAATAAACTGTTTTTGTACATCATGCAAACCCATTACTAAAGAAATCTGGCTTTTATGCATTATTTAATGCAATATTTGCTATCAGCAGCAGTTCATTTTTTCACTTTTTGAAGTTTACATTATGTATTTATTTTCACACAGACGCTATATTGGCACATTCTTCCTCAAGGACTTGTAGCAGTTGCTTTGATAGGAAACCATCTGCCACGAACATAAATGTCATATAAAATGCGAACCGTTGACTTGAACGCACTCATGCCCCACAGTAAAACTAACTCATGGGCAATATCATTTTCTCAGCACATACGGCATGACATGATTTATGAAAGACAGAGGCAAGGTGTCAGCATGTGTGGCCTCCATCTTCTATGGCTCATTCATTAATGTGTATGTTTTGAGCTATCATGAGACTTTCAGTAATGAGGGTAATATGATAATCATAACTTCATAAAGTGGGAAAGAAAACTCACCCGATCCATCAGTGTTTTTATTATATTGTCCATGACTAAGCTAGACTACAGCTGGCAGCTGGGAAAGGATCAGAGAGAGAGAGAGAGAGAGAGATATGAGGGCAGAGAGGAAAGGCAGCTGTTCTCTTGGCACCCGTCTCTGTCCTGGGGTCTGAGACAAACCAACTCATTTCCTGTCTCTTGACCAGGGTGCCCTCGTCCACCACCCTGTCCTTCTCATTCTTTTTTCTCCTCTGCCCATATTCCCACAATTTCTCTTTCTCTGTTTAGTCTCTCCTCTCTCAGTCTCTCGCTCCTTCATAAGTGCTGGCTTATGTAATTATGTAACGGGTAAAGGGGTCATATTCACTTTTATCTGTTGGTCATTGTATGCATGCGGCAGATGGATTTGCTGCACCTCGTGCCATGTGCGGCACAGTTTCAAGATGCTGTGTCAAGGTAAAAATAGCTCACCCTATGACTCGCACTCAGCACACCAATGTCCGTTTCAAAACGACAGACCAAACGGATGAATCTACGGGCGGGATTGGAATCTCAAAGTCTTAATATTAGCAAAAAATTATTATTCTATTTTAAAAAAGGTTGCTGTAAATTTTACAGTAACTTACTGGCAGCTGGATGCCTGTAAGTTACTGTAAAAGTGTTTACAGTATCAGTACTGTAATTTCATTTACAGTAATACAATCGTATACTGTATTAATATTTACAATGAGTACTGTATTTTTTTATTTACAGTAGAATTACCATATTTCATTTTACACTAATAATACTGTATATTGTATTCATGAGTACAACTACTGTATTTTTGATCACAGTATTGGAATTGATTTCCAAATGCATAATTCGATTTTTTTCCAGTAGAAAATAATTACAGTAGTAAACACATATTTTCCCATAATCCTTGGCTATTTACAGTATTATACTGTTGTTGGCACATTTATATTACAGTAAAATACTGTTCAAATTACAAAAATCCGTTACAGTGTAGCAATCATGTAATAATGAATTAAATAATAGGATGTTTTGTATATTAAACATAATTTAATATTTAAATATTTTTGTTTTTATTTTATTTGTTATATTATTATATTTGTTTATATATACTATTGTAATAAAGACATAATATGTGTTATACACACTGTAAAAAAGTTATGAGAATGTGTTCAAAATAAAAAAAGTTATACAAGACTCATTTTTAAGTCAGTTTAATCTAATTTAAGTTGAAATTCCTTAAAAATCCAAGTTGACTGTACTTAAATTTTAGACAGCAACTTTTTTTACAGTGTATTTTATTTATTTATTCATTATTACTTTTTTATTAATCATATTAATGGGCTCCTCATTCTTACAAGGCTTTTTATCACTTTCTCGTTCTTTCTATCTATCTCACTCTCTCTCTGCTCGATTATTTTTCTGTCTGCTCCGCCTGCCATTCAGCTTGTGTCAGATGTGCAGAGCAGCGCTGTGTGTTGCAACGTTCAGACGCAATAGTTGAGACTCGGAGCACGGCTCACTGTTATTAAGTTTGTCTCGCTTTGTCATAGCTCTCAAGATTTGTGTGTGTGTTTGGGCTTGGGGTGTTGCCCTGACCTGGCCTGGACTCTTTTAGCATGTTTAGATAAGACGTCACAGCCTTGTTCCTACTAGAACAGCTGGAAATACCACAAGTCATCTCCTATCGTCTCCAACCCCGTCCTGCCATCTGATTGTTTATTATCAGTAGGTATGCTTATATGAGAAGTAACAAAATTATATGATAGGGTTATTTGCATTGAGATGTCATTTTACCTCTTGCACTTGATTTTGTTGTATCTCATAAAAAAAATACTAACTGTACCTGTACGGCGACAACCGTCTCATCCTTTCCAATTTGATCATTTTAAGGTCTTTTTCAAGACCTTTTTTAATTTTTTTTAAGACCTGCATGACATTCATTATAGACATATACAGGTAATATATTGTTTATGCATATACTTTTAATTTTTACTTTTAACAAATTACAATGATTCCATTTTCTTAACGCAGCACAGTATGATTTTTTTTAAACTTGTATTTTAATGTTTTTTTAATATTATTTTATATTGATATATACATATTTTGTATTTATTTTATATTGTTTAATTATAAAGTTAGAATTTTTACTTATTTATAATGAAAATAGAAAATCTGATATGTTAATATTTTAAAATTATTTTTATATAATATTATCTATTTTTACAGTAAAGTAATATTTGCTTTTACAGAAAATATAAAATCCATTATTTTTGTATAATATTTTAAATTATTGTTATTGATATTTCTTTTTTTGTTTAATTTTTGTTTTGCAGGACAATAGTAGCAATTTAATTTTTTAATTTCCAATTGTGCCACCATAGACCACCATAATAAGCTGCCGTTACAGTGTTTGCTTCCGAAGCGTTATTTAATCCATTTGTATTAACTACTCAATGCTGTTGACGCTGTTGTTTTTGTGCGTTTATTCTTGTAAACAGACTCCTCTTTGCCCATGTATTAGAAAACGATGGGTTACACTCCAGTGTGGACACAGCTGGTGCAGCGGTTGCTTTCAACACACGCCAACTGACTTCCATGGCAGCGCCAACCTCGCGCTGTCGACCCTGTGAGGCCGCGCGCCCTGAGCCTTTGGTATTTGTTTTGTCCGCGAGACTGATCATTCCCCCAGGCCGTAGAGGTGTATCCGTACAGAAGTGACACCTGGTTTCTTCTCTCCACAAATCTCTAAATTAGAGCTGTCACATGCCTGCCTGTATCACGTCATAGCTATGAGATTGCCTACACAGGGCTTGTTTAGAATGATGGGTGATTTGTCACTGTTTTAATGCCTTTTCTTTATAGTTGTCGTTCCCAGAGCGGTGTCGAACGTGTTCTGGTTTGTTATTACTTGCTCAAGGACGGTTTGATACCGTTATCAGTGACATTAGAGTGATATTTGATGCTTTATTTTGTCATTTTTCTCCAATGTTTACCTGATAAACTAATCTGTCCAGGTGTTAAGTGCTCTGGAGTGTGAGTGCAAAAGCCAGTCACGACATTATAAAATGTATATACATATATACATACATATATATATATATATATATATATATATATATATATATATATATATATATATATATATATATATATATATATCTATATATATCTATATATAGCCTATATATCTATATATATATCTATATATAGCCTATATATATATATATATATATATATATATATATACATATATATATAAATGCAAACACTCTAACGGCAGCTTACTTCACTGGTGATCTGCACAGGCTATGGAAATAAAAAAAATCTAATTAAAAAGTAAATTGCTATTGTCCTGCAAAACAAAAAAATAAACAAATAAAGAAATATCAATAATAACAATTTAAAATATTATACAAAAATAATGGATTTTCTATTTTCTGTAAAAGCAAATATTATTTTACTGTAAAAATAGATAATATTATATCAAAATTAAATATATATATATATATATATATATATATATATATATATATATATATATATATATATATATTAGTATTCTAAATGAACGAAACCACATTTACTCGTAAGTGATTTAGTTAATGTAACTTTAGTTTATGCATTGCATTAAGTCATTGTAATGTTGATAGTAGAGTTTAAATCACTATAATTTTTTTAGAAATGTCAACGCCACATATTTCATTACTTGTATTAGCTTTCAAATCAAGCATTTCTAATCTTGTTTCTTACTGTACGTTTTTCATCATTACTGCATTAAAAAATATTAAAATATTAAGCAGTTGTTAACACTGATGATACAAGAGACCATTATTAATGATTGAGTAGTAATTTATAATTAAAAAAAGAACCAAATCAGCAAATTAGTATAATTTCTGAAGGATCATGTCACTGAAGACTGGAGTAATAATGCTGAAAATCACAGAAATAAATGACATTTAAAAATATATTAACTTCTTCAAAAGAATTATTAAAGATATAAAGATATAAATTATATAAAGATTAAAATAGCTTTGCAATGTCACAATTAATTGCATAGTAATAAAATCCAAAACACATTCACATTTGATATGACTAAAAATCAAAGAAAAATTTAATCGAAGTTCATATTGATGTTGTGTTGCTTGTTTGAGTTAGCAGAAATTTAGACAATGGTCAATTTCTAAATCCGTTACAAATTCTTTTTTATTAGTGATGTTTGCTAAGGCATAAGTGTATTTGTAATTCCTCAATAAGTGTTACATTTCTGTAGAACACCCTGGCAACCAATCAGAACACTGTACCAATTATAAATACACACTTAGAATGACTCTAACACCTTATCAACCTCATATCAATGCCCAGAGGTAATTTAATATCAAGTTTTCCACTGAACAATTGCGCCCAGCCAGATTACAAAGGCCTATTTTAATTGAGGTTAGACAATGAAAGCGAAAAAGAGTAATTTAGTTCTTGGTATTGAAGAATGAAACAATGAGGTATTGTTATGGAGGGTGTACGGCGGGTTGTATGGGGTGAAGTTAATCACCTGTCAGAGTAAGAGTTAATGAAGCGAATCCCCTGTTCTTTTCAGCATGTGAGAAAGACACAAGGTCAGAGATATATTGTAACAGTATACATGCTTGACACCGACGTGTTTGATTGATGAACAAATCTTTCTTTTCAACTCCTTCCTTTTAAAAGATTTTGGTCTGAAAAATATTCAAAATGTTTTATAAATGTATAAAATTTGAAGCAGCACAGCTGTTTTCAACATTGATAATAATAATAAGACGTGTTACCTGAGCTCCAAATCAGTAATGATTTCTGAAGGATCATGTGACACTGAAGACTGGAGTAATGATGCTGTAAACTCAGCACAGGAATAAATTACATTTTAAAATATATTCAAATACAAAACATCTTTTAATTTGTAATCTTATTTTGCAATTTTACTGTATTTTACTGTATTTTTGTTGCAATAAATGCAGTCTTGGTGAACATAAGAGTCTTGCAGATAAATAATAATAATAATACGTATATACAATTGTAATGTTTCTAAACTTTTGACAGTTATGTGTATGATAAGTGGCTGTCACTATGATTTTTGATTCTTTTAACGGTAACACTTTACAATACTGTTCATTAGTTAACTACATAACTAAGAATGAATCATACTTCAGAATTTGTTAATCTTTGTTGATGTTAATTTCAACATTTACTAATACTTTATTAAAATCGTGTTAACATTAGTTAATGCACTGTGAACTAACATGAACAAACATTGAACAGCTGGATTTGCATTAAAGGGATAGTTAATACATTTTTGATATGTTTTAGCTTACCTCAAGGGCATCCAAGATGTAGGTGTCTTTGTTTCCACAGTATTTTCAATTTTGATACTTTTAGGTCAAACCGTCTGTTGTCTATCAGTCATATAATGCAGGTCTATGGGGTTGCACCTTAAAGAGCATGCACAGAGAAGTAAAAAAATAAACATGACTTAACTGACTCGTAAATGTAAGTACACATTGATGGCCTAAGACATGAAACGAGTGGTTTGTGCTGAGAAAACGAACAGTATTTATATCGCTTTTACCTCATGTAACCACAGCCTCAAAGTGCCCGCGCCCTCAGATTATTGTGGTTACAAGAGGTAAAACCTATATAAAAACTGTTCGTTTTCTCACACAAAGCGCTCGTTTTGAGATCTTAGGCCATCAATGTGTACTTACATTTACGAGTCATTAAATCATGTTTATTTTTTACTTCTCTGTGCATGCTCTTTAAGGTGGACCCCATAGACCTGCATTATATGACTGATATACGACAACGGTTTAACCTAAAAATATCAAAATTGAACAATTGCGGAAACAAAGACACCTACATCTTAGATGCCCTTGAGGTAAGCTAAACATACGCAAAAATGAATTTCAAAGTGTAAAGATTAACAAGTACAGTAACAAATGTATTGCTCATGGTTAGTTCATGTTAGTTAATACATTAACTAATGTTTAATAAATGAACCTTATTGTAAAGTGTTACACTTTGAATAACATGCACTGATTAATCATGCACAGTAAGAATGTGTATGAAGAAAGTAAGCAATGTCATTTATTTGTATATGTATTTACTCTAAAACTAAACGAATGCTCTCAGATCTTTAAAATGAACCCAATGCTACCGTGTGTGCTTTGAACTCTTGCGTTCTGGTACCTTTTACACATTTTCCCAGCGTATGACAGCACGAGCTCTCTTTTCATTTCTATTATTAATTACAGTGCCTCTTATCATGCCCGTGTGAGTGAGGGAGAGGGGAGAGAGATAGCGTAAGATATTGTGTTTGTGTGAAGGCAGAAGAATGCAGTGTGGCTAATTGCGTTTGGCTGTTTGTGGTGTAATGTATTTGCAGGCAGATTAAGTGCTCAGTCCTGAGGAGCACAATACATGCAAACACACAACCTGTCTCTCTCTCTCTCTCTCTCTCTCTCTTTCCCTGCTACTGCCTGTCTGTCTCTCCTGGTCTCTGTCTTCATAGAGAGCAGCATTCGAACGTCTCTTCGACACAGAGGCAGAAGGAGAAATGACTCTGGTTGCTCTCTACTGTATGCTTGCTGACACCTTTCTCCAATCCCAACACACACATGGCTCAGATTTCCAAATTGCATATCCTCATTATGCTTTAAAAGTATGCACTTCACTAGTGATGGTAAGTACATACTTTTGAGTGCATATGTAACGGAGGCCAGCTAGTAGTTGCTGTGCGAGTAAACCTCACTCCCCGATCTCAATAGGCGCTCTAGCGACAGATGCTAGGGGCTGCAGTCTTTAGCCTCCTTGTTCAGAGCGCCAGACTCTCATGCCGAGACCCGGGGTTCGAGGCCCGCTTGGAGCCGGGTCCAGTTGGACCTGGGTGTAAGGGGTTACACATAGTTGGGACTAATACTAAATTATTGCAAATTGCACATGTACACTACCATTTAAAAGTTTGGGCTCGGATAAGCTCTTATGCTCAACAAGTCTGTTTTAATTTTTACGTTTTTAAATTTAAAAAGTTTAAACGTAATTTATTCTTGTGACGGCAAAGCTGAATGTTCAGCAGTCTTCAGTGTCACATGATCCTTCAGAAATCATTCTAATATGCTGATTTGATGCTTGAGAAACGTTTCTTATTATTAGCAATGTTAAAGCTACACTGTGTGATTTTTACCCCCATCTAGTGGTGAAAAGGTATATGACCATCTAGTGAATATTAGTTTCTGTTCCTCTCAATTCCGATTTCGTTTTAACTCCTACTGGTGACCAATGTAGTCCAAGATTAACATGGCTTCAAGTTTGACCTCATCCGAGTGTTAACTCGAAAGGCGAAGCTTGAATTAACGGGTATGTCCCTCTTTGGCTAATGTACTTTCAAGATGGAGGGGCAACATGGCGACCAACATTAGAACCCCTTACCCGTATGTATTTTAAATGGCATATTATACACTCACGAGAATACTTTATTACTTGAACGAAGTAAATATACATTAATGAGCACATATATTTTTGAAAGAAGTGTTTTTAGCTAAGAATAAACTAAAAGAGTTACACAGTGTAGCTTTAAAAACGGTGCTGCATAATACTTTGGTGGAAACTGTTTTATTTTATTTCTTTTATGAAGAGCAAGTTCAAAAGAACAGTATTTATTTGCTATACAAATATTTTGTAAAAGTCTGAAAATCGTTACACTAAAGTTAAACACTAGCAAAAACACTAGTGCTGGGCGGTGAACCGTTCAAACCGAAAACCGTTTATATTTTCGTCACGATTTTGATTTTGAATAAACCGCCATACCGGTTTAATTACACAACGTTCGGAACGACCGTTTACGCTGCGCGACCATAGAGTGCGCGACACTGTTTCAGACGGACCCTTTACCCGTTGCACTACTAAGCACCGACGAGGGTAAACAAACAGCAGCGCTCTGTTACGTTACATGGACGATGGATGCTGAAGAATTAATACAACATGACAGTGATGACACCGAAGAAGAACTTGTGCCAAAAAAGAGAGCCGGGACTGTTGTTTGGAGGTTTTTTGTTTCCAAAAATCCGACATCGACCAAACAACCATTTTATGTAAGTGCTGTCGGGCTAAAATTCTCCGCTGGGGAGAATGACCCGGCAACACAAGCAAATTGCTCCAGCGCCTTAGCCGCAAACATGTCTTGGAATATCAAGAATGTATTAAATCAGCCGCGGATTTAGCGCCCTCCACATCAGCATGTAACACAGGGAAAGCTAAAGAAAAGTAGAGCCAAATATTGTTTCCATTATACAGGATAATCCTGTGTGCCAAGTAAGTTAGCACTTTATATTTATTTTATGTTTGTTCTGGTTTCGAAGCAATACTTTTGAAGGAATAACTAATGCAAGTTGCATAATTTTGTTTTAATTTCTTTAATAGACCTCAAAAGCAATGCAAGACAAGATTTCCTTTTATATTTACTTGAATGCACGTAATGTTCCTGGATTTGTACTTGAACTAGCAAAAGTATTCCAAGTTGTTCTAATTGTGTTGTTTAAAATAAAAGTTCTGTATTTTGACTGCAGTTGTCTTTGCATTTTGATTCCTCACTTCATTAGAATCATGAATGGCTCTTATTTGTAAACAACAGCATCATTTTCTGAGGCCATGCAAACCTGTATTACTAGTGTGGAATTATTCTACAATATTCACCAATGACAGTAAAATAGACCATCCTAAGTCAATTTACTGCAGTAATTCCTCTCTTAACCAGTAGAAAATGCATTGAACACCTGACTATGCATAAAAAAATAAATGAAAAAACTGAACCAGAAAAACCGAAAACCGTTATGATTTTGAAAAAAAGCCGTGATATCAATTTTTGGTCAAATCAGCCTAGCACTAAAAACACTAAACTTTTAAAGGGTAGTGTTTCTTTAGCATGTAGCTAAATTCATTACCTCAAAATGAATTGGGGGTTCATAAAAAAGAGAAAGAATTCAGCCATGTTTCCAAGTTTTTTTTTGTCTCTGGAAATAGTTAAAAAAACCTCCCCTCTTCTGTAGCATAGGGATTGTGGGTAAAATTAGCATAAAAAGCATGTACATAAATAAACTAGTTTTAACATGTTGTGATTTGAGATGCACTATTCCTAATTTTGCATACTGTGGGATGGATAATATGTTAATTATGGATTCCAACATAGAGACAGGACATCAGCCGCCACCTGTTCTCCAGAAGCACAGCTTGAACACACAATATCAGTCCTGCACAATCTGATTACACGCGTGGAGGTGTGCTGGACTGCTGGAACTGTAAGAGGAGGTGGAAGACAGATAAGAGACAGATGGAGGTGTGATGGAAGGAGGTGGCACATTACTGATTTATCTGGTCAGCGTAGGTGAGCCTCTCTCCTTCTCTTTGTCTCAGAAGTGAAAAGAAAGGAATGACAGCTTTGTGTTTCCCAGAGGGAGTGTGCCGAGACGGAGAGTGTGACCTATGGGCTCAGAACTGCGGCCGTAGAGCAGAAAGGCTTTGTGCTATAGTGATAGACAGATATATATCACCCTGGCCAGTTTATTGGCCTATATTTGGTCCTTTTTGGCTGATAATTATACTTTTGATTATCAGAATTAGCTCCACCATATTTATTTTTCCTCTTTAAAATCTACAAACAGCCTTGTGAATTAACATTTTCAAGGAGAAATTGTTTTATATGGATTTTTTTAAAGGGATGGTTCAGATGGCATCCAAGATGTAGGTGTCTTTGTTTCCGCAGTAGTTTCAATTTTGATATTTTTCGGTCAAACCGTTCTTGTCTGTCAGTCATATAATGCAGGTATATGGGGTCCACCTCAAAGAGCATGCACAGAGAAGTCCAAATTAAACATGATTTAATGACTCGTAAATGTAAGTACATTGATGGCCTAAAACACGAAACGAGCGGTTCCGTGACGTTCACACGCCGCTGACTTCTTCGTGAAGTCATTCCATTTTCAATAGAAGCTGGCTTCTCTCAGCTTCAAGGTGCGTCAAATCCATCGGCGTCGAGTTTTGACTGTTTTAGCGTCAATCACAAAGTTGAAAGAAGCTCAACTTTATGGTAACTAGCTGTGACACAGTTCAGCAGCAAGCAGCGGCAAACGCCAGCAACCAATCGGAATATCAGACGTCCTTCACGCTGTCTGATTCTGGAGAAATACACAATGTAAACTTTCGTTCCTATCAAAACATTGGTTCCGAGAAAAGGAAGAAGAGCTAATAACCGTGTTGCTGTGATCCTCCTGGTTTCGTATCATTTATGAAATGACGTTTGCTTATAGGGACCGTGTGAGCGCAACTTATATTTGAAATATTTACGAACGCTCGTTTCAAAGCGGGAATGCAATTAATTAGGTCATGGTGACACCGATTTGACCGCAAACAATAATAATAATAGCTAACTATTTTTTCCTGACCAAATGTGACCAAAACGGTTATAAAAATGCTGCCATTATAAAAGGTTTCTTCAATGTATTGCTTGTTTTTTTTCTGTTTATTACACTTTATGTTGTGACACTTCTATTCTCCCTGCAACGTCAGAGCGTTCAAAGCGTCAACAAGCTTCCCCGTACTATTTGACAAGCGTCCTTGACAGAGCGGTGGCGGTGTGTTTAGTGTGAGAAAACAAACCGTATTTATATCGTTTTTACCTAGAGGTTCGTTTTCTCACTCAAACCACTAGGGGTGTAACGATACACGTATTCGTATTGAACCGTTCGGTACGAGGCTTTCGGTTTTCGGTACGCATTTTTGAACCGAACGGTTCGTCGGTTAATTTTTCCTGCCGACCAACATTTCGTTATTCAAATATAGGCGCGTCGCGCGTGGCAAGCACGTTCATAATGTAAGAGACGCTGGCGTGATCACAACATTGTCCAACATGAAATGGCAAATGTAATGTAAGTGGAACGAAACTGAGCTACTCGTTATTGTGTGGTTGTTTGGATGACGAACCGTTTATCAGTTTGGACCAATGCAGCGCGAAGCCGATCTTCATCATCAGCACTGTTACTACACAGCCAAATCCAGTAAAGAAAACATTTGAATTCGCCACTGAAGTAATAACATCGCTGCGAGATCTAGTGAGAAACATTCACATTTCTCCGTTATTAATGGATCAAACAGCGCTGACGTGGAAACCAGGAAGAGACTGTGCCATGAATGAACTATCCAGTGTCCACAGATCAGGAACATCACCAAGGATTTACTGTATAACACTACTAACTGTAAGTTTGGCAAGAATACTAGGCTATAATGCTTTCAAATAACATCACGTCGGTTGTATTTTGACATTATGAATACAATTGCTGCCCTCAAATGTTAATCTAAACTAAAATAAACCTTTGTTTATAACTACTACAATATTACATTTCATTTTGTCCAAGGAGCTGTTTTGTTTTATATGCTCCTAAGAAAAGTTAAGTATAGTTCCATCATTGCTCAAAGTTAAAAAATATCATACTTTATGATGTTAGTTTTAATAAAAATATAATTAAAAAAATTAAATCAAGGAAATTTCTCTGCCATTTCTTTCTTTTTGCTGTATTTGAAACGTACCGAAACCGTCATCGAACTCGAACCGTGACACAAGTGTATCGTATTGAACCGAACCATGAATTTTGTGAACCGTTACACCCCTACTCATTTGACCTAAAAATATCAAAATTGAAACTACTGCGGAAACAAAGACACCTTCATCTTGGATGCCCTTGAGGTAAGCTAAAACATAACATACATTTATTTCAAAGTGAACTATCCCTTTAATGGCTGATGCAGATATCCAGGACATGCTGACCAGTATAATGAATTTCTTTCAAAAAATCATGCTGACAACAAACTTTTCAACAGCTTTATTTATTTATTCAATTAAACTTCAAATGAATATTATATTGCTTATTTAATACATATAATTATGTATTTAAATTTTGAAAAAGACTATTTAAACTATTTTATTTAATCAGCCATTCAGGCATATAAATGGACAAAAATAAGCTGATATTTCAGTATATTTAGTGAATAGTTCATTTTACCAGTTGTGTGTCAGTATAATATTGGCCACCCTGCTGCCTATCATTGAAAAGCCCATGTATTGTTTGACTATTAGTTTGAGCTATAGCACAGTACAACATGTCATATTTATGTTTCCATAATGCTAGAAGTCCAAAACTATTGCATGATTTAAATTGTTCCGGAGTACATGGACACAGAGGCACCAAGACAGAATCATTAATTCTGATGATAAAATGTTTTAATCATGGGTGTGTGCTGAGAAAGTTGTGGGAAGGGAGTTCCACTTGTAGCGCATTTCACTTGGGGCCCATCTGCAAATGCGAGAGTGTTCTGTTAGGCACACTCATTTTGTGGACCTTTTCCTCGTGCAGAAAGCTCTTGACGTGACCCACATACTTACACAGGCGGCTTAAGAGATTGCTGAGGCGAAAGGGAATGAGACAGACAGTGGGCGGAAGAGAGAAGGAGCAAGAGTCGAGGGCTCATGGCTGATGGGGGCTCACACCCTGCGGGCTCTTACAGAAGGGCTGGGGTCACTCAGGTGGGACTCAAAATGTGTTATTGGCATGATTGTTTTGCACACAGTAAATTTAACCCATGTATGTTTTGCCAACCCGTATCTATATCTAACACATATATAGATCTTTACCTGTCGTGATAATATAAAACTCTCCTATTAGAGTAATAATTACAGAAGAATAAAATAAAGCTTATTTTTGGAGTTTGGAAGGGTTCAGTTTGAGCAGATGTTTTATACCATCATCACTGTCTTCGTCAGAGCTCATTTCCTTCTACACTCAGCATCTGGCTCATATTCACGTTCTCAAACGTATTCTCCAAACTATCATTTTAAAGGAGCTGTATGTAAGAAATGTATTTAAAATAATCATAAAATGGCCCTGATATGTCACTAGACATAAAGAAATCATGTTCATTTCAAATACTTATATCACTGACAACAGTAGTCCAGCCAGGATATTGTCATTTAAAAGTAAAGTTGCAGCCCTCAACTGATGTTGATGTTGTCATGTTGTGTTCTGGTATGATGTTCTCACCTTCTCATCCTATCTACCAGTCAGCCGCTACAAATGTGTCAGATAAAAAAAATGTTGGATCCTGCCGCCTATCTGGCAGAACCTCAAGTTCGGGGGAAGGGGATACGCTGCTTACGGTATTTTGAATGTTATTGCAGTACCCAGTTTTGGCCACAATCTTACATACAGCTCATTTAAACATCTTCAAAATCAAAATTCTGATCGCTGACAGCTACTTCAGCCAGATCTACCATCATGTGAAAGTGTCACCAATACTTGATTGACTTCAGGACAAATCTCTGAGCCATTTCTGATGGTACTTCCTATTCTTTTGTTTTCTGCCTGCTGTAACTATGATTGAAACGTCACTTCATCATTCTGTATTAGACATTGCCACCTTGTGGAATAAAGGTGATTTGCACTTATTCAGTCAACAAATATTAAATGATTGTTGATAGGTTAAACATAATATAATAAATTAAATGTAATAAATCATAATTTTTTTGTTTAGTAACTGTTTAGTATCTCCTGTCATTTGGATGTTTCAGTACCCATGCACTCATTCAGACTGTATGCACGTTATTATCACTCATAATCCACAATCGTACATGGGCCATCTGAGGTTGACTGCATTTTGGCCACTTGATGCTTATGTGTGTGTTTGTCAGAAGGTCAGTTGTGTAAGAGTGTCATCACTCTCACTATCTCTCTCCCTCCCTCTCTCTCTGTCTGGGGTGATGGCATGTTTGTAATTAACAGTCTATGGTGGAAATGCTGTAGGAGTCTGAGATGTGAGGGAGGGTGAGGATTACAAACCTGTGACGCCACTGCACAACCTCCCTTTGTTTGGTCTGTGGGACTCTCGGAAGCCTGAGTGATCTATAGGCCACAATACGGCTCTCTGCAACTCGATGTCTTTTCCTGTGTCTGACTGGCACACAAAGGAAGCTGTCGATTACAAATATTTACTAATAGATTGTGGTTAAGTGGCATATGGTTTGGGAGGGGTGGTTATTGTTCTAAATCTTGCTCTATAACAATGTACTGTACATATTATTACAGACATTATAATTTTTATGGAGAATTTTTTATTTGTGATATTTTGCATTTAGTAGTATTGCTTTGTCTCTAGTCTGTGAGTAAGCATTCAAGTAAGAATTTCATTCTACTCTGAACATACAACAATACATTTTGACTTGACATGATGGGTATTTTAATCAATCACTAGTCTGATTCATTTTGATGTTTATTTTGTTTGACAAATCACATATAACTGAAAACATTGCGGTAACTGTATATATAATTTATTCTGAAAACATGCAATGTGTTAAGGCCTTTGCAATATTGAAGTTCAAAATTTGTGTTCGAAATTTTCACACGTTAAAAAATAAATACGACCTTACATTATGTCAATGACGCTTGCCCACTGCCTCCGAAAACTTTCATCCGTCATAAAAAGAATTAAATCGGGTTCGACTTTTCTGCATTTTTCGCATTTGCAGAAAAGCAGTTTGAATGGTGTTTGAATGGCATTTTGACAATTCAGAGCCACCGAATCAGCAACATACGCAAAAACGCATACGAAAATTTCGGATTGAGTGTGCAATGGTCTTTATCTGTAAGACAAATATCCATAACTTAATAAACAAGTACACAGTTGTACGCGAGTCTATTTCCGGCGGACGGGCTACCCTTACCCAATGTTTAACATGGGATGTAGGTGTAGCGTAAGCTTAGGTGAGAGTAGACGCCTCTGCGGTTTAAACAAATAGGGCTGGGCAACAAACTCAAGCTCCTCTGAAATTTCTCTTTAAAAGTTCAAATTTTCCAATTCAAATTTGAAATTCTAGTTCAAATTCTAATTTGTGACTGGTGTTTTGTTTTGCTCTATCCTCTGCACTTCTGCGTTCATCAATATGTAATTCGGTCAAAGGTCAATCTTCCATAGGACCTAGACTCCTGTACGACTGTTACCGGAAGCCATGTGATTATAGTTTATAAATATGGATATTCTTCTCTACAAAAACGCATCGATTTGAGTTCAGAAGGCCTCTATAAGCCCCCTGGAGCTGTATAGATTACTTTTTTGATGGAAGGATGCACATTTTGGAAAGCTTGGAAGATCCGGGATATTTTTTAATGCAACTCTGGCTGAAAGAAGAAAGACCTGGGATGGCTTAAGGGTATACTATATTATGGGATAATTTTCTTTTCTCAACTAACCCTTTAAGAAGTCTGATTCAAAAGACACTTTTTGTATAACTTGCAGTGAGTACATGAGTTGATTCAAGTTTTCTAAATTCAAAGTTTTCGTCTCATAGCATAAAAGTTTCAAAATGAATTCCTTATTTTGCCAAGTCGCATGAGGTGATAGTGAGTTCTCACAAAGGTGTCCATAACAGTGAAATTAAAGAGAGAAGAGGTCATCAATTCGCTTTTCTCCCTCTCACTCTCCCTCATTCTACACTTTCTGTCTTGGGAATGCTAATGACAGAAGAAAGGGAGTGGAGAGAGTGGCAGCTTCGTCAGCAATTTCCTCTGAAGAAAGCGGGAGAGGGAGAGGTTCACAGGGCATTGAAATAAAGAGCACTCCCACAATATGAGCACAATAAAAGGGAGGACTATTTCCAAGGTTGTTTTAGTAAGTTGTCGAGGCGCTGTGGAGAGATGACCCCACAGTCTGACTCTGTGGAGATGGAAATCTAAACATCTCCCTTTGCCTCCCTCATTCTCTTGTTCTTACATGCCTGGACTGTTTGTTTTTGTCTCCGTCGTTTACCTCCCTTTGCTCTCTCTCACTATCTTTGTCTGTTCCTCTCTTTCTGTCACACCGAATCTTATTTTCCTTTTCGCCCCCTCGCTCCATCACTCTTTCCCTTGCCTCCAGTCTCAGGTGCACGATAGATGTCTGTTTCCCTTGGTGAGCCCACCTCACACAATGTTTATTAAAATGGCACGACGGGAACTTCTGGCCTTCTCTGCTTTAGTGAGGACATGAATATTAAAATTGATTCCGAGGGAGAGCAGCCAATCAGCGGGAAATCAGAGGATCAGGATACAAGGCAGGATGAATTCATTCTTTCAGGTTGTTTATGCCAAATTCTGACCCTATGTTGCAGCAGAAATTGAGACTCGTCAGACTAGGCAATGTTTATCCAATCTTCTATTGTCCAATTTCTGGTCAGCCTGTGCGAATTGTAGCCTCAGTTTCCTGTTCTCAGCTGACAGGAGTGGTAACCCGGTCGGGTTTTTTGTTACTGTAGCAGTTTGTTTCAAGGTTCGATGTGTTGTGTGTTCAGAGATGCTCTTCTGTAGAGTCGTTTTTTTATTTGATTTTCTGTTGCATTTATATCAGCTCAAACTAGTCTGGCCATTTCCCTTTGAACAAGTATCAGCATTTTCGCCGCTCACTTGATGTTTACTGTTTTTCAGACCATTCTCTGTAAACCCTAGTAATGGTTGTGGGTTTAAATCCCAGTAGATCAGCAGTTTCTAAAATACCAACAAACATTCCACAATCAAAGTCACTTAAATCAAATTTCTTCCTCATTCTGATGCTCAGTTTGAACTTGCTCTTGATCACGTCTACATGCATAAATGCATTTGGTTGCTGCCATGTGATTGGCTGATTAGATATTTGTTGAACGGATGTACCTTATAGTGTCCCTGACGGTGATTGTATATGTAAGGGATAATGTGTCCCTTCGCTTTGCATCGGGTTCCTCATCACCCTGGGGTTTATTCTCAGATAACAACCAGCTGGATGTACATTATCCCGGTTATTACACGGCTACTTGCCACGCAAGTCAATAATTAGACACAAAATATTGAGGGCAGTTGCTAGCGTGGCAAGTTCAAACTAGACAGACATTTAAAGGAGCCGTATGTAAGATTGTGGCCAAAACTGGTACTGCAATCACTTTCAAATTACTGTAGAGAGATGTATCCCCTCCCCCCAGACTCGAGATTGCCAGATAGGTGGCAGAATCCAACATTTTTTATCCAATACGTTTGTATCTGCAGCTGTGGTAACTAGAGCAGAGCTGGCAACGGGGATGCCGCAACACTACTGACTTTGTGATTGGTAGATAGGTGGAGGGTGGAGCATCAGACCAAAACACAACATCAACATCTGTTGAGGGCAGCAACTTCACTTTTTAAATGACAATATCCTTTTATATGCAAGACATTTATTTAAATAAAATGCAAGACATTGCATTGCAAAATGCAAGAGCCCTATGCAAGACATTTATTTCAATTAATCATAAATTTTCCCTGATATGTCACTAGACATTATGAAATCATGTTCATTTCAAATACTTATATCACTGACAACAGTAGTCCAGCCAGGATATTGTCATTTAAAAAGTAGAAGTCGCAGCCCTTGACTGATGTTGATGTTGTCATGTTGTGTTTTGTTCTGATGTGCACCCTCCATCAATCTACCAATCACAGACTCAGTTGTGTTGCGGCATTCGGGTTGCTAGCTCTTCTCTAGTTACCACAGCTTCAGATACAAACCTGTCGGAATCGGATAAAAAAATTCTAACGTTGCGAAAGCCCAAAAAACTTGATTTGAATCCGAAATACTTTGTCACAAAGTCCGAATTAAATAATTAACAGAAAAAACTGATTGCGAAGGACTCATCACTTGCAATTGGAAGCTTCTTGTGGCAGCCTAAGTTCCTGCTGGAGCCTGCAGCATATCTGGCAACCTCGAGTCAAGGGGGGAGGCGGAGATACACCCTAATTTGAAAGTGATTGCAGTACCAGTTTTGGCCACAATCTTGCATACAGCTCCTTTAAGGGATACGGTACAGTCACACCTCTTATTACCCATAATTTCGCCATGTATAATTTCGACATAAATAATTATGGGGATTTTTTGATACATTTTGATTTCATATTGAACTGTTTTAAAATCGGACCTGTTTGTTATCTTATTGTCCAATAGTATACAAAACAATAGTCACAAAATGACAGCAGCTGCGTTTGTACTGAAACAAGAAAGAGCGAGTCCATGATACTGGATGGCATAATTAAATAACTGTACACAAAATATTTATTCCACTGCATTTTAATATTTTAAAAAAGCAAATCTTTCATGAAGAAAAAAAAACGATACCTAGCAAGCATATAGGCTGCTGACTTCAGTAACCCGGATGGAGCCTGCGTCATCTTTTATCAGCGGTTGTTATCTGGGAATAACATACCCCTGGATGCCACGGTTGACCAATCAGAATCAAGTATTCCGCAGAGCCATGTTATAAAATTGAATATTGTAATGCATGTGCTTTATGGTCTGATTTATGGTGAATAAGTCATGGCTGAAGAGCATTGTTATTATAACCATTTAATACAATACAATATACAATGCAATAATTAATTATAACAATTTGCTAAACGGTGACAGAAATACAAAGCACAATAGCACTGGGAGATGTAGAGTTGTGGCCTGGAAAATAGAAAGCAGGGCACCGCCTGTGTCTGTGGTTATGAGTGGTGGTCCGTATTGAAGGTCAGCTGTGATCGATGGTTTTTGACATGCCCACGTAATATGATGTCAGAGCCTCAAATAGCAACTGAGTGACCCTGTAAATGTGGGTATGAGTGGTCTAGGTCTTCAGAAGAAGAATTATGCTTCATTTAGGAACAGAAGAAGCACTCTTTCACTGTGTGTGATAACCTTTGCCTGACCCCATATTCACAACATCATTTACCTCAATGCAGACCCAGTGATTATTTGCACACAGTGGTTCTCATGGGTGCAAAGATTTTGCTTCTGTGCCTGTTTGCACTATTCTAAGTGGCATTGTGTACAAGAAATGACTTCCACAGCATGGGTGCATAGGGCCTGCCATGCAAATATCAACACCGGGATTGAATGTTTGCACTTTTGTGCATAATGTCACCCATGCATACATGTAAGCTGCACAATGATACGCATGCAAACAAACAGGCCATCAACCTGACAGGATTTAGGTATGCAAAATGTACCACAAATGAACTCAAACACTCTCTCCGCAACACATCTGCCTGTCTAGTAGGATTTCATATTTCCATGTGTGCGGATCTGGAACAGGGTTGTGAATTTCTCACCACCACCAGATTTTTGCATTACAAGCAGACGTTTTATATGCAAGAGAATGAGGACGGTATTTAGTGCCGCGCGTGTTTTGTGTTTATCACACCCGCTGAAAGTCCTGCATCAGCAGCTGCTGGTCTGTTTTGCATATGGCATTGGAAGAAGGGAGAGAAAAGATTGAAGTGGGATATGGATTTGCATACGTGGCGGCCGTAATGCGTCCTCGGTGTCACCGAGATACTTTCAGCTGCGTGGCTTATTTGAATGACATCGAGCAGACCAGCATGCACAAGGCTTGGGTGGCATGACATCATTCCAGAAGGGTGATGTCCTGCGCCACATACCTTGCATGAGAGCCAATAGTAGATTTAACTGCCAAACTGAGTCTTTCCCTGCCCTTGTGGCACCCATGAGTAGTTTTTTGTTTCTGTTTAGTCTCAGGTGCTCCTCCTGCACTTCCTTAGGAAATAGAACAAATGAGATGACGAATTGTTAGCCTAATATAAAAGTAAAGGACTAGAATTGATGTGGAACTCGTAGTTTGATTGGAAATATTTAAGTTCACATTGAAACCATTGACTTTAATAGACGCTTTCATCAGACGCTGTTGCCATGGTGATGAGCTGGCCCAAAGTTAACTTCCGTTCTGTTAGTTTATTCTGTTTATTGGATAATACGGCATTGACTGTATTAGATACTATATTAAAATAGCTAGGTTTATCCGAGTATCCGGTACAGTGTTTCCCATGCATTTATTAGTGGCAGCCCACCACATTATCAGCGCTGACCGCCACATATTGATTTCCGTGTTTTTACAATTTAAGATGGGAAAAGTTGTATTAGACTGCAGAGTTGCGTGTAGCGCATATTCGCACGCTCGCTCGCTCGCTCCCTCCCTCTCTCTTTCTCTCTCTCTCTCTCTCTCTCTCTCTCGCTCTCTCTCACAAACATATTGACAACGGAGCAGTCTGTGTATTGAATGTATCATAACAACGCTGCACAGATCCATCCAACATCCTGTCATGTGGAGACCCGCCTTAAAAAAAGGTTAGCAAGCATGTAAGAAGCTAATAAGGAGAGATATGTTCACCTAATAAAGCCTCGTTGCCGCGCTCCGCTCGCTACAGTTTTATAACACTGCGGTAAAATCAGACACGTCGGTAGAAAAACATCTTGTCTCCTATTTTTGTTCAACGGGTCTGGTAGTGTCACATTTCAGTTTGGCCAGGTAACATTTATTTTCTTTGACTGGCAGGACATACCAGCTACTATGGTTATTTACTTGTTATGTATTGTCTGCAGTGTTGCCAGATGCCAGCAAGGTTTTCCAGCCCAAAACCTCGTAAAAACCCTGAGAATGCACAAAAAACCGCCCAATTTTTTTTTGCCTTGTTTCTCGCTATGGTTTCTCATTTAAACACATTAGAATCATTAACTAGTTTTAAAATGACCCATTGGTCTGTGTACTTTTGCGTCTATTCGTTTTTCCTTTTTTAACCTGTAATTGAAAAACCAAAAAATTAACGGTTGTATTTTTAAAATACAAAGTTGAATACCAAAATTTGAATTTGAACTGCAAATGCTACTGTAAAAATAAATAAATGGGCCTAGATAATAAATGTTTAGTTTTATATAATAATTAAAAAATAAATATTAAGGTATTGTTTATTTTGTCCCTTTATGAAACATTTAAAATATTCACAAATTAATATGAAAAAAAAAATGATTTTACTGGTTTTCTAAGGCCAAACCATGTCCGTAGATGAGCTCTGGCCAAACCAGAAAAGAAAAAAAAAAGATGTTTTTGTTCTTTCTTTTTTATAGGCCTATAAGTCAAATATCTAAGCATTGTAGGCCTATATAAAGAAAATAAAAAAGTTTGTGAATATCGTTTTACCAGTCTAAAAACGAATAAAGAAAGCATGTTTTTCGTTATTCAATTACGAGTTAAAAAAGGGAAAAGGAATGGACGCAAAAGTACACCAGCCTTCGACTTAGCCTATCCGATTTCAGAAATCAAATGAACGCAAAAGTAGGCTATTCTAGCCTACTATTAAACTAGCTTATTTTATGTAAAATAATGCGAACAACTTAGGCAATCAATAAGCGGACGGAATGTAGCTGATGTCAAGCCATTACGCGCAAGACCTGTGCGCATGGGGAGGTGCCGCCGGCGTGCGTGAAGTGAGCTGAAGGGAACGTGTCTGTTTTGAGATTAGACCTGTAGTGGGTGTGTAGCCTATATGTGAGTGAGTGAGATTATACAGAGAGTCGCTGAAAGAAGGATCTGAAGTACCGGTGTTTCGGCTACAAAAACCCGCCGAACTGATCGGAAACCAGCCCAATTTTTATCCACCCGCCCAAACCCATTTTTGCCCGCAAAAAAGATTACAAACCGCCCAATTGGGCGGAAACCGCCCAATCTGGCAACACTGATTGTCTGCGCAAGTTTGCCGGAAGTTAAGTTTGGGCCAGTTTTATGCACATGCGCAACTATGCTCATTTCCTTAATCTTTTCTTTACCTTTGTTAATCTCAAAATGAATATTCGTCTTTCATTCATCTTATTATGTGTGATGCCTACATTAGTTAAGCAATAATCAGCTTACTTGTGTCAGACAACATTTTAATGTCGAGGGATCCCTAATATTTGTGCATCTTTATTTAATCACATTGCTCTCTGAGAAGAAACATATGAGATAATAAAGAGATCTTGTGATTTCACAAGTTGTGTCTTAAGTTTTTCTCTTGGTAGTAGTGTAATTTTAATATTATTTATATACTATTATAGTTTTTTCTTAATAGATTTTTGTATTATTAATGTACAAAAATAAAAGGTAATTCAAATTAAGCTTTTGTTATATTTTCAGTTTTTACTTTAGCTTAACTTTTAGTAATTGAATGTGCTTTTTGTCACTTTTGTCAGTTTAAATTTCGAAATAGTTTTTTATTTATTTATTTAAGTTTTAATTTTAGTGAACGCTAATGCTGCTTGGGTATGAGCTGTTCTTCCAATGTCCAGTGTTGCCTTTACAAATAATGTTACTTTGCTCTGAAATGAGGAGTCAGCCCAGTATTTGTGTGTGTGTGTGTGTGCGTGCAACATTCATCTTCAATAATTAATATACCCCTGAAATAAGCATTTCTCTTTTCCCAACATCAGTCTGTTTGTCTTTCCACACATTTTCCCCTCTTTTTCCCGCCATATGACATTTATTTATCTTCAATCCCTCTATCCAAAAGTGTGGACCACCTTTTATTCATAATTCACAAGCAGCACCCAGAGTAATGCCATATCACTACCGTCTCTCTCCTCTTGCTGTGTTCATGGCAACAAAATGCTTTCTGTGTTTGTCTTTATTACTCAACTCTGTCAGTTTTAATGAGTACAATGAGTTCTTACAGCTGCGATGTAATGAATGGCAACTTTGGGCTGAATGGAACAGGTTGCACATGAACTAGTTTTGGGCCAAAAAGCATCCATGTCTGTCTGTCTGTCTGTCCGTCCGTCGCCCTTTATTGTACAGTATACTGGGATAACAAAGTAAGAAACAGTGTCATTCATATACTATTGTATGTACTATATATACATATATATATATATATATAAGTTTATTGTTTGTTTGTTTTTTGTTTTTTTTTTACGTTTATTTTATTTAAAGTCATATTTTACCAGTGAACTATATTAACCCTGTTCAGAATTTTAAATGTTTTTATTCTACTGTGACTGTTGTTGAAGTTCATCCTTCACTTCTGTGTGTCTGCAGAGCTCCAGAGATCATCCTGGGTTTGCCCTTCTGTGAGGCGATAGACATGTGGTCTCTGGGTTGTGTCATCGCTGAGCTGTTTCTGGGCTGGCCGCTGTATCCCGGAGCATCTGAGTATGACCAGGTAAGATATTGTTGAAATCTAATTCTTTAATACATCAGAATAGCATAGGTTTTAGACTTGCACTGGAATTCAGCTACTCCACCATTAGTACATTTTAGGGTGTTTGTTGAATTCAACCCTGGCTTTTCCCTTGTGGCTGTTACCAAGGATGGTTTGGGACACCTGGGCACCAACCAGCCTCTGTAGAGAAAATCTCTTGATGCTCTTGCACACTTTCTTTCTTTATTTATTTATTTTTTTAAAGAAGACATTAATACTTTTATTGTGCAAGGATGCATTAAATTGATCAAAAGTGACAGTTAAAGGTACAATATGCAATATTTTTTACAATATGCAAAACGGGTGGTGTCACGACGGGATATGACACCATTCGACTGGCGACTCCTCACCCCTGCTCACACGCCCTGTTCTCATCGATTTACAAATAGTTGAAAACATTTGGCAATATTGTAAGTAATCAACTAAACAAAATATATAACACTGTCCTAGTGTTTTTGGGAATGTTTTACTGCAAAAGTCCTGCATATTGTACCTTTAAGACACTGATCATGTTACAAAAGATTTATAATCAAAAACTATTGTTTTACACTTAATCCTGAAAAAAAAGTATCACAAAAATATTGGTTTCCACAACAATATAAAACTGTTTTCAACATCAATGAAAAAAAAGAAATGTTTTGTGAGCAGCAAATCAACATGTTAGAATGATTTCTGAAGGATCATGAATAACTGAAGATTCAGCTTTGCCATATCAGAAATAAATTGAGTTTAACTATATGTTAAAATAGAAAAAGTTATTTTAAATTGTAAAAATATTTCACAATATTATTATTTTTTTCCAATTTTTTATAAAAAAAAAGTAGCCTTAGTGAGCAACTGAGCATAAGAGACTAAACATTAAAGAATCCTGCTGACCCAAACTTTGAACAGAAGTGTATATCTCTAAAGATATACTTGCAATTGTAATTGTAACTTTGAATTTTTCTTGACACCTGGAAAATCCACAATTAACAACTTTAGCTTCTTAAAATTCCATCTTTGTTAAAGGTTGCTAAAAAACCTAATTGATGTAGGTTTGAAGTCATTATAACTGCAAGATTTAATGTCCAAATAATGAGAAATTACATTGCAAATATAAAAAATGAAGTCACATTTGTGAGGGATATCCATCATAGTCATTCACAATTACTGTAAACACTTTTATAGTAAATCTATTTCAACAGTGAAGTCGACTTTGATAAAAATTCACGTTTACAATGCCTTCTTTTCAGGTGTCCATTCCCAAAGTCCCAGGCCACAATCCATCCTTGACCATTTCTGTTTTGAAATTCAATAGTCAGTGATGATACACTATAAAGAAAGTATGTGTTCCAAATTCCAATTGGAAAATGACCTTGAAAATCTGACATATGAAATAACATTTCCTGTATATGATACTCATTTAGAGAGATGGCGCATGGGAGTCTTGCTGTTTGTGTGTGCGTGAGATTGTGTGTATGTGTGGCCCTGCTGAGAGAGCCATCTCCTTTCTCAGAAAATGGCTGCAAAAACATCCCTCAATTACAGTTTGTGCTTAAGAAAGAGAAAACAAATCTGACTGTTGGCTGGGCCCCTGCTCTCTCAGCTCTCCTGAAGTGCTGTGTGTTTGTGTCAAAGTGTGTGTGTCTTCTCACTGACTTTCATCTTTCTCTGGCCCCTCCATAGTTCTGGACACATGCCACAAACTGCCCAATTAGCCCAGATCCCTGAGCTCTAAAGTGAGGCCTTTTCTTAAAAAATAAAATTGATTCTGGTTTCATGGAACAGCCCAGGGCCAATGTTCTAGCTTTAAGCAAACCAAAAACGTCTTTAACAAGCTCTTAAACACAGCAAAGGACTTTGCAGATTTGTCTCCCACCATATATGTGTACTTTGCATCTAAAACCTAGAGCTTGAAGAGTTATTTTCAGCCTTTGCTCACCTTTTGTGTCATTTCTAACCATGATGCTTTGAAATCACATGCTGGAATCCTCAAAAAGTGAATGGTCTTATTTCATAAGACGGGAAATGCGCCAAACACTATGAGCTCGTTCTCAGGGCACAAGATTGGCAGGGGCCATGGAAGAGATTATTATTATTATTGTTGGTTTCTTCGGCTGCCAGGGTCTTGTATTTACGTTTTCAGGTGTGTGAATGGCATTCTGTGTAATTGTGCCACCCGGACAGACCTGTAAAAGAGCTTTTGGCGGGGGAAGTCAGTCAGTCTCATGGTGACAGCATTCATCACAGATGCTGTTTACTCGGCTTCTAATGCTGGAATGTTGAAGTTGTGTCATCAGCGTGGCAGCCAAGTGACTGATATGTTTCGAGCAGACAAAATGTCATCAGTCTGTTTTAATGCAGCTCACTCTTGCATTTCCCAGAAGTCCGCTTACAGCGTTAGTCAAGGTTTCTTGCATCAAAAAACAGAATCATTTCATTTTTCATGACCATTTCCACCATCTCGCTAATCATTACAATCAAACTGCACTTTAAAACTCAGTGTTTCTTAGAAAAGGCCTGAAAAAAGTAATAATTAAATGTATTATTATAACAAATATTCAATACAATTAAAGTAACACCAGGTAACTTTTGCTTTCGGGGTCCCCCTACAGTTGGGAAACAGTATTGTCCTCTACTACTGTCGTAAACTCTGTTGACAACCATGATAGCCCTGAACACTGTAGGAGGAGGCCACATGCAGGTGTTCTGCTTGTGTCGCGTGTGAAATGTTTTCATCCAGTAGTGGAGTGGCAATTGAGAAAGTCGAGAGTTTTCCCGAGTGGGCCGGTAGTGTTTCGAGGCCGCGAGGGCCGGTCTTAAAAAATTTATTTATTGCAAGTTCGCCATGCGCACCTGGGGCCCAAGCGAGGGGAAGAAAACCGTTTTTTCTTTTACATTTTCTATAACGGAGCATATGTTTGCACTAAGTGCCTATCTTTATAGCAAAAAGACGCCCGTAACGGAATAGCTACAGTAGCGTCAGGTCGTAGGGTGTAAGCCTGGAGTGCTTGAATGCATTTAATGCGCTCGACACAGAGTTCAAATCCGGCCTTTTACCGAACTCTCCATTCTCCCTTTTTCCCAACACAAAGGTAAAGATGTAAAATGTATAACCTAACATTAAGGTCTCTAGCGTTAAATTTTGCCAACGAATTAAAATTGAAACCATAATTTGGTTTTGCCTTTATAAAACAGCGCAAGACTTTAAGAATACCATCCTGTTTGTCCTGCGCGTGATTACTTTGCTCACGCAATCATTAAGTTCTTAATTTTCGATCTCTCAGAGAGCACGAAATTGATGCATTTAACCTTAAAATGTACAAAATTTTCTTGCGGGGAGCATGCCCCCCAACATAGTTTTACAAAGTCAATGACAATTTATTAACTTTATCTCCAGCATAGTACAACAAAGTTCCTTTTAAATCAGTAAAAATGTAAATCCTATATTAAAATCCTGCTGGCGACGAGGGCCGGTGGTCTACGAAAGTTTCCGGTAGATTTTTTGGTCCCACTCCACCCCGTTTTCATCCCAGGTACAGTGGCATATATTTCAGCATGTCATATGAGTATAATTTCAAGGGTTTTATTTTTTTTTACTTGATTCATGAAGATAAACGGAGGATAAGATAGCTTCCGTAACATAGTCAGATAAAAACAAAACAAAGAGATAGTATGCAAGCAATATACTTACTAGTCCAAAAGCAAGACATCCTAGTCCCCATTGGCCGGCCCCCCTCCTCCTCCTTCAGCTCACGCCAGCGAGAAACGCTGGCCCAATGTTGATCCTCGTTCTTCCTTTAACGCGATCACTTTTTCTCTTTTTGCTTTCGTCCGATAAAACCTTTGCTTTCTTGTTTTTCTGTGCTGCTTCGGCCATGACTATAACATTTGGCTCGCACGTCCAATTTTAAGGAAGTGGGGTGGTGGTGGAAGTGACGTATATGCGCGTGAAGCTAGTCGAATTTTGTAGTTCTCTTTGTTCGCGGTTACTAACCCGAAGTTTAAAAGTACGATTAAAAACGCTACAGACCCTGTCAGGCAATGGCAGACGTGTCATTCAACCTATTGTAAGTCGAAGTACCATTACACGGAGACTTGGAAATATATTATGAAGGTTGAAAAGTTACCTGGTGGTACTTTAATATTAAAATAAAAATTAACAAGATAATCTTTCAAAAGAAAGGCCTGATGATGATGATAACTTCATTGACTATAGCCTTTTCTATGTAACCTGTTTTTGCAGCTTGGTTTCAGTAAACTGGAGAGAAACTTTATTATCTGTATGTCTACATATACTGTATAAAATTAGCAAAAAAAATCCCCTTTCCCCTTTAACTGTATCAAAGCAGTGAATATCCAGCACCAAATGTGTAACATAAGCTGTAAATCTCATATTGCCTGTGTTTGTCTTCCACCAGATCCGGTACATCTCTCAAACGCAGGGCTTGCCAGCAGAGTATCTGTTAAGTGCAGGGACGAAAACAACCAGGTTTTTCAACAGAGACCCCGACTCCACCTATCCCCTATGGAGACTTAAGGTAAACTCCCTCACCTTGTTTTGCTTTCACACTTCTTTAATCTTTCTCACTTGGTTTGCATGTAATATACAGCAACACTATTTTCTCTTTCATTCCCTCCCTAAACTGAGGCATCCACTACACCCTGTTAACCGACCAAGGGGCTAATGTGAGCTAAATGAGTTTTGTGCGAGAACGACTTGGCAACCAGAGCAACATGGGATAAATCCTGCTTAACGCCCCGTTCTCATTCTTCCCTTTCATTCCTCCTTACCCTTATACACTGTTTCCCTCCACATTCCCCATCCCTACTGGGCCGGTGGCTGGTTGCCCATCAGTCGATAGTTTCTCTTTAGATTAACTTTTGGTGTAACTTTTGCAAAGCTTCACATGGGAAAACTTTGATATTATTGAACAAGTTGCATTCCTAACCCTTCATATATATATATATGGATCCAATAAAACTAGAAAAATTCCTCCTGCGTAGTCAATACCTCCTTAAACTTTTTGGCTCTCAGTGCTTGGGTCTTGGACTGTAAAAATACTTAACTCATTGTCAAGTACTTCCCAGAGATAAGGTTTTATCTTTCATAGTTCAGGAATCTGAATGGAGTTCTCAGTTATATTTCGTTTAAGTATCAACTTTGCCTCAGATGTTTCTCCTAAAATGATTAAAAAAAGAAAACATAAAATTAACATAAAATTAAAGTGAATAGCATAGCCTAGGTAATTTGCACTTAAAATGGGTTGTTGAGAAATATTTGAGTTTATATTGTATTAAAATGTCTACATTTTTATTTTTTTTGTGCAAATTTGACTATTTCCAGGAGAAAATTAAAAGAACCAAACAACTTCAGCTCTCCATTAGTGTCTAGGAGAAACAATTGAGATATGAAAAATATTTATTTTGTGATTTGTCTTTGCGCTGGGTTTAAAATTGCAATTCCAAAAATCTCTATCAATTTTGTAAGTCACATGTTTACTTTACCTATTTTCTTGGTAAGAATTTCATGATGTTCCTCAGTATCTTTAAAGGGACAGTCCACCCAAAAATTACAATTCTTTCGTAATTTACTCACCATCATGTTGTTCCACACCTGTAAGACTTCTGCATAACAGAAAAGAAGGTATTTTGAAGAATGAAAGTAAAAGTGAATGTGACATGTGAAGGTCTGCATTTAACACATCCAAGCTCAGTCATTTCCTGTTGGTATTGAGACTGAAACCCGCAACTGGGTTACCAGTCTGACTCTCTAACCATTAGGCCATGACTGCCCCAAACCACGACTGGCCTAACCATTAGGCCACGACTGCCCCATGTTGGTAACCAAACAGTTTCGGTTCCAATTTACTTCCATTTTATGGACAAAAAAATACAATGTAAGTCAATGGGAACTGAAACTTACCAACATTATTCAATATCTTATTCTAAATTTCACAGTCGAAAGAAGTCATAAAAGGTTTGGAACGACAAGAGGGTGAGTGAAAAATGAATTTTGGGTAGAGTAATGGGTTTTTTTCTGATGTTGAAAGTGGTTCTCCAGTGTTTGATGATTTTTTAAGTGAAGGCCATTCCTTTTTGTACTTCCAGACACCTGAGGACCATGAGGCAGAGACGGGGATCAAATCTAAAGAGGCTCGCAAGTACATCTTCAACTGCCTGGATGATATGGCGCAGGTAGGAGTTTCGATACTTTTGTTCATACCACAAAACAGAAGCAGAAATCTGGCTCATGGCTAATAATAACCTCCCTCACCTTCAAAAACGTCTCAGACTCTGTGTGGAGAGTTTCCAGTAATACTCACACACCTCTGTTACGCAGAAAACATTGATGTTATGTAACTGAGGACATGACCCAAAAGCACAATGGTGCATGGGAACCTAATACCCTGGGAGCTATTCATTGATAAGACACATGACTTATGACCTTTTGCTTTCTACAAGTTATTGAAATCAGCACGCCTCATCACCGGCCTGTCGTCAGATGTCTGAACGGTCCAGGCCAACAATGACGCAAACCTTAATTTGGATTTTCCCATAAGAACCGACTTCATCCCGCTTCATCAGATAAAAATGGCTGATCTAATTTACAGCAGATTCAGATGAATTCATGGAAATATGCTTATGCTTGGATACACTTAATCTGTAATGTATCCATGCTCATGTCCTGTTCAAAAACCTTGTTTTACAAGAATTACAGAGCCTTATTTTCAGGTCAGGTCCTCTGGAGCTATGATCTAAGTACGGACTTGCTCTGTAGTCCAGTATTCTGCAGTGGGCTTTTGCACTGCCTTACAGTCAACACAATTTCAAGAAATGTTTTTTTAATTTTCATACCACTGTGCTGTTGTAAAACCTCAGTAACATAAAAGGATAGGAATTGAATTGGAAACAAATGAATAATAATAATGCAGATAATAATAATAATAATAATAATAAAATGAATTATTATTAAGTAAAATTGTATTACTTTATAATTACTTATTCAATAATAAATCATAATGAAGTCAAATAAACAAATGAATATTAATTATTATTGTTTTAATGTTATTTCACAGAAATCATAATAAAATAAAACACTATTTGAAATCAAATGAACAAATTCATAATAATATATTATTTGTGAATAATTATAATTATATAGTATATATTATATATAGGGCTGTTCGATTAATCGCATCCAAAATAAAAGTTTGTGTTTACATAATATATGTGGGTGCACTGTGTATAATTATTTTATGTATATAAATACACACACATGCATGGATATATAAGAAAAATATTATTTATATACAAATATTTATATTTATTTAGGGCTGTCAAACGATTAATCGCGATTAATCATATCCAAAATAAAAGTTTGTGTTTACATAATATATGTTGGTGCACTGTGTATAATTAATTTATATATGTAAATACACACACATGCTTGTATATATTTAAGAAATATTTTCATGTATATACTGTATATAGATTTAGATATAATTTATAATATATATAAATGAAAATTTTTATATATAAATAATATTTTGTCTTAAATATTAATGCATGTGTGTGTATTTATATTATATATATATATATATATATATACATACAAAATAATTAAGTGCACCCACATATATTATGTAAACACAAACTTTTATTTTCTGATGCGAATTAATCGCAATTAATCGTTTGACAGCCCTAATATTTATATATAATATAAAGTATATATAAATCTATATACAGTATATACATGAAAATATTTCTTAAATATATACAAGCATGCGTGTGTTTATCTATAGATAATAATTATACACAGTGCACCCACATATATTATGTAAACACAAACTTTTATTTTGAATGTGATTAATCGTTTGACAGCCCTAATTATATAATAATAAAATATACAAATATATGATACAAACAAGCAAGAAAAAAATAAATAAGGTCTTTATTTGTTTAAATAAGCCGCCTTAACCCAACAGTTGACAATTTAGAGGCTAAAGACATCTTTATAACCTGGAATATGAACTGTGTGTGTGTGAGAGAGAGAGATTATGTGTGTGAGTGTGTGTGTGTGTTCAGTTTCCGCTGTTGCAGCTCTGCCAGTTTGAATGAGGAACATCTGCACTGCTGTCTCCATGATATGCACCTGTCTTTAAATTGTTGCACTCAGTGAATGCGGCACTTGTGATTTCAACCGATTTATATTTGACAGTCAGATGTGAAACGGAGAGCAAGAAGAATGATTGTTCTCGGTTTCATCATCTTCAAGTGACAGTTCACTAAATGTGCGTGCGTAACTGTTTCTGCAAGATTTGTGTACGGCTGCTATGCAGGCGCTCCTCTCGCTTGCGGTTCATATTCTGCGTCCTCCTGAATGATTATTTTTCCTCACGTGTCAAAGATTATTTCTTTATCATGTAGGGTGATGGAAACAGAAAGAGAGAGACAGAGCAGGACTGAAATAGCATGCATAAAAGAGGACTCTGATTTGCACTGGTGACTGGCGTTTTATCTGATAGCTCGGGGTGGTTCAGACCACGGATAAACAGCATGGCGGTATGAAAAATGCGTTAGCCATTCTATGACAGGGAGTCCCAAAATAAAAAGCTCGGCTGCACTGCTTTTTTAACCTCTGGCAAAACACCACTATCAGACAATAAAAATGTGTTTCTTCAAAAACAGGCACTTTTATGTCCCATGGGTTGATTTCAGTCAATTTCTTTGTATATACCTTGTATGTAGAGATTAAATTGTTTTACTCTATATTATTATTTATTATTTTAATACTATCATATTCAATTTCATCTCATTTTTCTAAGAGGATCTGTAAAAAGCTGTATATTTGAGGGCAAACATTGGGGAATATCAGAAAGGTTATTGCTGCCCTCTGAGAAACGCTCACACTTTTTGACTGACAGACCTGTGTATAATAATAGAGTCGGACACGTCAAGCACTGCGGGATGTGGGAATTATTTACACACAAATACTCCTGCGTTATTTACAAAAGCTGTAAGATGTAAGCTGGATCAGAAGATACAGCTGAAAGATTTCATCATTTGAGAACACCCAGGCTTTGCATTCAACACACTGGGTCTGATTTATTCCTCAATTATGGTTGCTAATTGTCTCTACTTTCTTTATTCATAGATTAGCACTGTCCGGTGCAATTACAAATATAATAGATAAGCAACTTTTCTAAATTTGCATTAAATGGTACATACCATGCTTTTAAATCATTCATTTTTACTTATAAATCATACATTTGTGGTCTATATAAAGCATAACTGCAATGCTTGGGTCTGAATTCCTCATTATTATAGCTCCACAGGCCCCTTTTCTACCCCTTTTCTGATGTGCTTCTGTGAGCAAGTCGTTTCAATGCGGCCCCTTTAAATAAAAAGGCGTACCGTCTTACCCCGCCTACTCTCCAGGTCGCTGAGTTCACGGTGAGCTCAACTCTCCGCGTTCGGCCATTATTGTAGTTTGATAAGATATACGATTACTATAGCTTCAAAGAACATTTTTATTCACATGTTAACAAAATGTCAACAACGGAAGACTTGTCCACCAAGCCTTACATATTCGAGCCAGAGCGAGCGATTTGAAAAAGATGACGATGACGAACCTGCAGGTCTTCATATGGAGGCAGGTAACGTTATGTAAGTTAACTATGTTGTGTTATTAGTGAAAGTCGACTATTTCTCTTGTAAAACAAGCACACTGACAGCATCAGGAAACACAGCAGCTAAATGATAGAAGTCGATCGGCAAACCCTTCTGTATACTGGCCTGAGGTTGTTGACGTGGGGATCCTTGAAGTGCTTCAGGTCACTACATCCAACAACCAAACATTTTGACTAGTCCTCTCGTAACTTCTGCATGATTGAGCTTGGACTACAAAATCGGAGCGAGAAATAATAATGGCGGATTGCTCGCAGTGTTGGACCGGTAGTCGATTGTCCTTATTTGTTAGTTCCGCTGCAAATACGGTGACGTACTTGCTCAAAAAACGTCATAGACAACAGAAAAATCTGAACAGGTTGAAAAATATGACCAAAACTGAATATAAAGATATAAACGAAGCACCTGAAGCAGAATAATTTCATCTTTTCTGTACTTATAAACACTCCAAATTCGACAACAAAATGCATTTAAGGGCTAAAAAAGTGGATTTTGCATAATATGCCCCATTTAAAGAGATACTCCACTTTTTTGTAAATACTGTAGGCTCATTTTACCAGTTGGGTTTTACTGTTTTCGAATGTATTCAGCCAATTTCTAATATTTAGAAGAATATCAGTGACCAGGCAGTTTCTGGTCTCATTGACTTCCATAGTATATATTTTTTCCCACTATGGGAGTCAATGAGACCAGAAACTGTCTGGTTACTGATATTCTTCTAAATATCAGAAAATCGTCTGAATACATTCGAAAATGGTAAAACTCAACTGTTTAACTCTGGGGGAGTTGTAAAACGAGCCTATTTACAAAAAAAAAGTGTAGTATCCCTTTAAAGCGCATTACAGCATTAAACATTTTCCCTGCATTTTTTCTGTGCGGATTTTTGTGGGGAAGTTATCAATTGTGTTGAGCACTACACTTTTATAGAGGGTATGCGCGTGACGTCACCGTCAGCCGGAGCGCCTGCAGTTCCTCACAGTGAGTGGCAAAAAGACTGAGTGGCTGTATATGTTTTCAGCGTGAATGCCGTGAAAAACAAACACAACACATATAAAGTGGGAAAGAGCTTTGCGATTGACTGTACGACTAGATTTGACAAAAAATCGGAGGTATATTTTTACAGACTGCTATAGAGGAGCAAATAGATTCACAGAAACAACTGGACTCAGCGAAAGGTGGATTTGCAGTTATCATTTTGTGTCAATATACTCAATTTAGCTGTAAAACCATACCCATATATTTTGTATTGTTATATATATTAACAACTTATCAATTAAATATGTATCGTTGCATATTCTGCATTAATGGATGTTTTTTAATAAACACTGCCCAAAAAAAAAAAAAAAAAAACGTTTACAGGCAAATTTGCTTTATGTTTAGCTCTATATTGCTTTTATTTCCCCGGTGTTATAATCAGGCAAACATTAATGTCAGGCAACACGATTCCTGGCTACATGTCAATATCCATGGATCACTGGATATTTAGTAAGTTGTAAGGAACACTATATTGTGTCCAATATTTAGTTTAAATTGATAAAATTGTTTGTTTTAGTTGCATTTTCGCAGTTTCCCCTATTAAATCCAGTCACACAGCAGATCTTTTGCCACTCAGTCAGGCTGAGGGGGTTGTTCTGGCGGGAAAGTGACGTGAATGCATTCCCTCTATTGCTAACTGAAAGCATGATTAAATTAGCCAAAACATTTCTTAAATGAACAAGCAAGAGGCAGAACATTGTGATTGTTATTGAATGTGAAATTCAATGAATTTATGTTGGAATTCTTTTTCTGAGGAATTCAGTGGGCACAAATTCCATTTTGATGCGTTACATTGAAAAAAGAAGGCAAGAGCTGGTCAACCGTGTTTGAGGATCCCTGAAAGTACTTGTTTGTCTCTGTATGTCAGTCGATGTGTCTCTCTGTCTCATTTCTAACTCTCATTTTTTTCTCTTTTGCTGCGTGCAGGTGAATATGACCACAGACTTGGAAGGCAGTGACATGTTGGCGGAGAAGGCAGACAGGAGGGAGTTTATTGACCTGCTGACCAAGATGCTGACCATCGACGCAGACAAGAGAATAACGCCCATAGAGACACTCAACCACCCCTTTGTCACAATGACACACTTACTGGACTTCCCACACAGCACACAGTCAGTTCAACTACACCAACAGGAAACTTTTGGGGGTTGTAAAGGTTATGTGGTTTTATCAAATATGTTATTGTGTTTAGATCGCTGACTGTGTCCTTTTCATTTCTGCAGCGTCAAATCCTGCTTCCAGAACATGGAGATTTGCAAGCGTCGGGTGAACATGTACGACACAGTCAATCAGAGCAAGACGCCCTTTATTACACATGTAGCTCCCAGCACCTCCACCAATCTCACCATGACCTTCAACAACCAGCTTAACACTGTGCATAGCCAGGTCAGTATCCACACACACACACTAACTAGTGACGTCCCATTACCGTATATTGTTCTTAAATATATATATGTTATGATAGGTAAACCATAAATCAAGTTTGTTGTGATGACCTAGCACAAGGTCAAAATGACTAAAACATTACCCTTTAAGCTCAAATGAACACATGATCAAAAAGAAAATTAGTTAATACACCACAATAAATAATCAAAATATATGTACTCGATAATTAAATAATACATATAATTAAATTATGGTATTGTTATTGCATTAAAGCATTAATATTCTTGAGAGCATCCTTAAACAAGACAAATGCACTTGAGAAGCCAGATAATATAATATTCATAAATTCATAAATATTTAAATTCTTACATTTATATTTCTGTTTGTAAATAATTATTATAATACTAATATATAAAATAATAATAAAAAAAAAATATATATATATACATTTATTTATATATATATATATATATATAAATAAAACGGTAAATCTACCGCTGCCAAAAATAGAAATGACCAACAGGTGGCGCAAAGGGCCATTTGGCGAAAGCAAAACGTAATTATGTAAAAGTAGCCTACATTTTAAATAGAATAGCTTTAACTAGAATATAAACTTTTATAGCAGAACATTTTATTAATCAAAAGTTAAAATAGGCCTATCTCGCATTCAGCGAAAATAAATTGGGTGCTTTCAATGACGCTATTGAGGAATGAGAGACTGAAGAGCGCTTCTCTCTCGTGTGCGCACACTGACTGCTGAACAACCGAACTTCTGGGCTTTTGTCAGTGAGAAAAGTCGTGGTCGAGTGGTAGAACGTTGGTTCAATCATTTTGATGACACTGTTTCAAATCCCACATAAACATAAAATTACCTTACATTTCCATTTTACATTAAGGAACAAATCTCTTATAACAGATTGACTGAATTTACATCTTCAAAAGCAGTTATGTTAAAAAAAGGAAAATAAAACTTAATGGGATTCCAAAAAAAAAAAAAAAAACATAACCAAGCTAAGCAAGTTGCGATTTGCCGGTGGGGTATTTCCCCCTCCATAGTAATCAATGCTATAATTAGCTTCAATAGACAATATCAAATATGTGTGTATATATATATATATATATATATATATATATATATATATATATTTTTTTTTTTTTAAATATGCAACACGCATGTTTAAACAACAAATAGCCTAATAAAATACATAAAATAAATATATATATAGTGTTAAATGTGCTTCAAAAAAGCAATATTATGTAATTATATGTTTTAATGTGTATGGAGATAAGATTTTTGTGGTGTATGGACCATTTTCATTTTTGAGCATAAAAAAATTACTGTTTCAACCTCACAACTACAGCCATGTCAGAACAAACAACAAGAAGCTACTGTATATGTGAAACAAATCTTGAATATTTAAATTCTGTTGCTACCTAAACCCTTGTCGATCCCTAGTTCAGTTTAGTTTCTCTTAAAGGCTGCAGATAATTAACTCAGTGGGACAATCCAAAGAAATTAGTTTAGCATTGGCCCATTGGCCACTAACAGTATCAGATGACTTCCTTCAGTGGACAGAACACCAGTCATATCATGGGCCATTTGGGCTGTGTGTGCGTGCACAAGCGTGCGCGTGCGTGCGTGTGTTTCCAGCCTTGTAGCCCTCTGTCACAATGTGCTGATTAACAACATGACAGCCTTTACTTCCTGCTTGCCTTGCATTTTACCACTTTGCTGCCTTAAAGATTGCACCACTTTGTTTCCTTCTCTCCTTTTGTTTCCTCCTGTTTTGCCTCAGTGCAGTTTAGCTTCACCAGGGAGTGTTTGTCTAAACTGCTGACAGAGGGCCAGGCATGAATCCCATAATGCCTTCATTTTGAGTTATTTGATCGGCTCAAAACGTGACTTTCCCCTTCGAATAAACATGTCTGAAGTCAAAAAGTCATATGGCTGTAGTGTTATAGCATTCCAGCCTCTCTGTAACATCGTGAGAAGAACATTGTGTAGGGCATTCAGTGTGTTTGAAGGGAAAGCTTGTGTAGCATTAGCCAGCTGTGAGGGTGAAGTGTTTATTTTGTGTGATGAATGCCATGGCGTCGTATTGATTAACTCTCTCCCCTGATGCTCGTCGGCCTTGCTAAACGGGGAAAATGAAAAATGAAAAGCCCTGTACTGAATTCTCCCTGTACAAACCTTAATGAAAAGTCTATAATTACTAGCCGTGGCATGAGATGAAACAGTATTGCTTTAGTAACAGATGAAAGTAAATAACAATAGCTTCCATTAAACGAACTGATTTTGATGGTGCACCAGAGTTCGAGCACATCTTTTTTGTCAATTATTTCGCCCCTTTCTTGGAAGAAATGACAGGAATTTTACATAGAAATGCACTTGGATGGTCATGTCTAGATAATAAACCTCTTCTACCTTCTTCTACCAAGGTTACAGATAGGGTTGGTTGATGAGACACTCCAAAAAAAATTTGTTTACAAATGCAATATGTGAATTTCACTTGACTTTTTGAAGAAGGTTACCATATAACCTTGAGTCATGCCTTTTTTGTGTGGAATTTTTGTGACTTTTTATTTACTGACATGGAACAGAAAGACTTGAAAATAAGGAGGCTCAAACTCAGATTTCTCATATTACCACCACAGCTCAACACTTTTATGTTTAAGCATGCCTGCATACCACCAGAGAATGTCTAATTTAAGAGAATTGGCACTGACTGGTTACTTCCGGGTTCTGGACTGGCTGCAGAGTGCAGAATGAATGGGAGTCAATGGGGTTTCACCCCCAGAAATCCAGGATGCTTTTCTCAGGATGTAATTTTTTTGTCAAGTAATTTGAAAGTTGCATTCAAAGGGGGGGCTAAGCTAATACACTCAGCCGAAAATTGCATTTTTAAGTTCACTTATCTGTTCTAAAAATCCGTTCAAAAATGTGATGACGTCACACAATAGCAGAATGCTAGCGTGTTCCGGCCAAACAACGGCCTAACCTGTAAGAAATCAAAAGGACATAAGTACTCGTTCATTCGACTTTTGGCCTATAATCTATATTGAACTTGCGGAATCAACAATAAAATCTATGTTAATGTAACGACAAGCAGGTGAAAGAGACACATTTAGCCGTTTAGCCCCATAGACTCCCATTCATTCTGCTCTCGCCCGCGATCACCTCCAGTGGAATTCTAATGGAACTGCAACCAAGATGATACACAATGGGGCTAATAGGAAGTGCCAAGGCTCTCCGTTAGACAGGCTCTGATACCACTAAGCCATAGCTTAGGTCTGGCTTAGTTTTGGAAGGTCTGAACAGGTACATGAGATCCTGAGTAGGCTAGACTCAAACCTACATTTCCCACATGAGCTCCAAACCTCAAAATATTAGCGCTGGAGCATGTGCGCAGACCACTAAGCCAAAGCTCAGACTCTTATATTTTTATTTTATTTGTGAAGTTCTGAAAAGGCACATGATTAGAAACTTGACTCAAACCCATGTTAGGCCAGACTCAAACCCACATTTCTCATATTAGCACCATGGCTCAACATATTGTCTGAGCATGTGTACCAACCGCTGAGCCATAGCGCAGACCATTTATATATTTATTTGAGAAGTTCTGAACAGGCACTTGGAAACTTGTGGGTTTAAGCCTGGCCAAAGCTCAAAATGGTGATGCCGGAGCATTTGGGCTGAACGCTAAGCCATAGCTTAGACCTTGTTTTTTGGTATGTTTGTTTATTTTGGACATGGGAACTTGAGCAGTATGAGACTCAACCCCAGATTTCCCAAATAGGCTCCGTGGCTAAAAATAATTATACTGGAGCATGTGCACTTACTGCTAAGCCATGGCTCTGACCTTCTTTTTTGTTTTGAGCAGCCCTTTACTCTTTCTGGCGATGTTACCGTGCTCATATTTATACTTCTGGCTATATTTTTGGCTTGTGCTTTCATTATAGAGAGAGAGCGACTATGATGGAATGACCTGTACAATTCTTTTGAGAAGCACATTCGGTTCACCGTTCTAGATGGAGGAGTGGGAGTTCCCTCGTTCATCAAACCTTCTAGACGCGCAAATTCCACATTGATAGATGAATAAACAGATGAATGTGCTGCAGTCAGGCCGGATTAAAAAGCACTGGAGGGGAAATCTAGAGCAGAGGCTTTGAAGAACAGATTTTTTTCTCCCCTCACCAGTTAGATCTGTGTGTATATTTAATCATAGCTTTAGCACAAAGAGGGATCATTATCTGCTGCTAATGAGACTGAGCAAATTCAATGAATTGAAGGGTTGATGGACACTGTAACACAAGAGCATTGATTGAAGCTCTCTCACCTCCTCTCTCCTCTTCCCTCACGCTCAATAAGTCATTTTATAGAACATGCCTGAACCTTAATGCCGTCTGCACCCACTAGCATCTAATTTGTTGTATTCGCTTTGAGAAATTACTTGACATCAAGCATGCTTCCCGTGCCTGCAGTTTTCATCAGCTAGTTTCTTTTTTGAACATCCATCCTGCATTTTGAGAAATATTTTAAGGAGTTTATGTTTATCATTTGCTATTCTTTGAAATTTTGCCCTGCATCCCTCTCATCGTTGTTCCACCCAATCCCCACACCCACTTCCTCATGCTTTTGTTTGTTTGTCTTTGTTTTTGTTTTATCCCATTCGGTTCCTTTAGGCCACCAACCTGGCTCCCTCTTCCACCAGTGCCACCCTTTCCCTTACCAATCCTGATGTCTCCATACTAAATTACCAATCTGCACTCTACCAGCCTTCTGCGGCCCCCATGGCTGCTGTGGCCCCCAGGACCATGCCCCTCCAGCCCGGTGCGCCACAACTCTGTGCTGCCCGACCCCGATCCCTTCCAGCAGGCCCTCATCGTCTGCCCACCTGGCTTCCAAGGTGAGCGCTGTTTTCATTTATACTAAACCCATATATCTTTGGCTGTTACAGACAGTAAATAGGCTATATGCACGCATAAGTTCAGCATTTGCCGCAAGGCTGCTCTTCAGTTTCCGGTTGGGGAGATTTAAAGTGGAGGTAAACCGAGGAAAACTGGATTATGTAACAAAGTCTCATCCCAAGAAGTCATATAACTGACGTCTTGGGAAGTCTTTTGACCATTCGTCAATATCCGCCTTTTTAGGCTACACTTAAACGTCGGTTATATGACGATCATGGGACGATCAGCTTTACCTTTAACGTCCGTTAGGTGACGGGGTAGGTTTAGGTCTGGGGTTGTGTTAGGATCCGATAACATCACCTAACCGACGTTTAAGGGTACCCTAAAAGGCGGATATAGAGCATCACAGTCCCGCCCACAGCCGGTGCCGGAAGTAAAAATTCAATACAATTTCTCCATTGACATTTGGGATATAAGCCATAAAAACTTAACCATACATGATAGACTTAAAACCAGCTACGGCTGTACTAAGTGATTGTATATGCTCATATAAATGCCAAAAGATCATGGGGCACAAACCTTGTTTTAAGATAAATGCCTTTTATTCGCGATGTATTGGATAAGTACTTCATTACCCACAATCCTGAACAATCCCACAATCCCACAGTGATGCATCTTATTGGTGGAAGTCGTGTCACGTGTCTCAAACCCCGCGAAGGTACGTGAAGACTGAAGATCGCGTAATGACGTAGGGCTGAGTTCATTGGTCGCACCTCTGAGACGCCCCGTGCCATTGGATGTCCAGTTGCTCATAGAAGCCAATGAGCGAGCCAGATGTTCAATGTTTTAGCATGTGCATAAGCTTCAGTAAATCGAAAAGGAGTTTCCCTGCACATTCATTATATAAAATTCACTGGAGGAAAAAGTTCACGTGCCCGTCGTCAGATTTGGAAGTCACTCAAAAGGCTCTTTCACGGTGGATTTCAGTCGACTTTAGTGAGGCGCGGTGGTTTATGGGAGGAGTAGTTCCTTTGCTCGGAAATGATAATATGTACACAGGCTTGTACCTTTGACTTTTTGGGATTTTCTCTTAGTTTTTTCACTCGAAATGATATGTCTGAGTTCAGCCGTAGCTGATTATCTTTAGACATGCTCTAATACTCTTTAGATATGGATTTTACAAAATGTCAATGGGAAAAATGAATGGGAAATTTACTTCCGGCACCAGCGCTCTCTCGGGCTGTGGGCGGGACTGTGATGCTCTATTGACGTATGGTCAAAAGACATCCCAAGACGTCAGTTATATGACATCTTGGGATGAGACTGCGCTGGATTATAATCTACTGTCCTCCCGTTTTTGAAATGAAACTTTAATACATTTAGATGTAATTTTATATATGTTTATTTAATATAATAAGCAAAAAAGCATAAACAAAATGAGGGGTGTCTGTTTTGTCTGTTTTTTTGTGACTAACGTTTCTTTAGTATAGCCACAGAGTATAAAAACCAATATAAATTCTCGGTATAGCATTGGACTCTACAATCGGCGGAAGTAATCCAGCATCCTTAGACCTTCATCGGAAACACCGCCGTGCATAGAGCCTATTATACTAAAGTACTAGTTCACACATAAATAGCAATTCTGTATTATATACTTACCCTAGTATCTTTCTGAAATGAATGTTATTTTTTCTGTTTTAAAAAAATCTTTACCCAACTCTTTCCATATAACAGCAGTTTAAAGTATCTTCATCAGACAAATGGGACAAATAAAACAACATTAAAGGAGAACTCTGGTGCAAAATGAGCCCTTGTTCTAATAACACATTGTTACCTAGTCCACCGTTCTCTGAGATTTGTTTTGATGATAATCGAATGTAAAGAGTTTTATCTCTAAAAACTGTTTCAGCGTATAATGCTAGTATATGGGGCATATAATAAGGAAAAAGAAATCGCTAGTTTATACCACTAACAAGGCTCAAAATAGCCCCACACTAACACAGTAACATAATGAGGGTCCCTACATGCAAAACGAAGCATTGAGAACTTTGTAAGTGTGCAGACAGTTTAATTAGAAGATACTTTATATAGACAGTCCACTTAGTGTATACAGGCAGGATCTTTGGAAAACAGTCTTGACAAGTCAAACCACAAACGCCGTTCGCTAAACTTCATACAGTTCAGTCACTCGGCACGTTGTTCGTGGTTCGACTTGTTAAGACTGTTTTCCAAAATGGCTCCTGCCTGTATACATGAAGTGGACTGTCTGTCTTTAGAGATAAAACTCTTTACATTTGATTATCATGAAAACAAATCTCAGAGAACGGTTGACTAGGTACTAATGTGTTATTAAACCAAAGGTTCATTTTGCGTCGGAGTTCTCCTTTAAAGGATCATCCACATATCAAGTGGTCCACACAACTTGTGCGCTACATTCCAAGGCCTCTTAAGCCATACAATAGATTTATGTGATGAACAGACTAAAATTTGAGTTGTTATACATTGACACTTGCTTCTACATTCAACAATGAAAAAATTTACATTTCAGTCAAGTTATCATACGAATAGATAATACACTGCTTCATTTCTGATTGATCATGTGACACTGAAGATAAGTAATTGCTTCTGAAAAATTCATGAAACAGAATGAGCTGTTTCATAAATTTGGCCATCTAATTATGTTTACCTTGTTATTTCTTTCCAGGTTTGCAAGCATCACCCTCTAAACACACTGGCTACTCAGTGCGGATGGAGAATGCAGTTCCCATAGTAACACAGGCCCAACCTCTACAGATCCAGCCAGGCCTTCTGACACAGGTATAGCCAGACATTGCCCCCATTGCCATAGCAATACAAAGCCACATTTCCTAAACTAATTACACCCCTCTGCCTTTCCCAAATTCTCAATTACATCCAAGTTTGGCTCCAACCAAAGAGCAATTAGCATGACCCACTTTGTTTTAATGATAAAAGTATAATTCACTTTCCCTTTTACAAAATTAAGAAGACACTCTCATTTCATGGCAAATAGATTAATTGAAGCCAGGTTGGAATGATCTCATCATAATGCTCTGCTGTATCAACGGGAGTGACCTGCCTTTAACCTGACAGAGTTTTTACCCCACTGATGGTTTGCTTTCCTGCTTCCACTAAGGTCCAGGGAACTCTGCTCCTTTCTTGGAGTTAGAGGAAGTCAAGCTTTGATGAGCAAGGCTGAGGTTGGCTTTAAATGAGGTCTGTGAGTGCTGAGGGATTTGTCTACCCTCCGGTGCTGAAAGGAAGGGCCCAGACGGCTTTTAAAATTTGAGACAGGGTGGGGAGATTCAGAGCCGTTTAGCTAATTTGTAATTTATCCTCAATATTTCCTAGAGCTCTTGCTGCTGTTTTAAGACTCTACTCTTCTGCTGAAAAGAGTAGTTCAGCCAAAAATTACAATTATTTACTCACACTTGTATTGTTTCAAACTTGTGTGACTTACTTTTTTTCAGTGAAACATAAAAGTAGAGCTGGGCGGTTTGACCAAAAAATTGTATCACTTTTTTTTTTGTTTTCTTAATTAAGCCTTTTCTTTCCCATGCATAATCAGGTGTTCAAAGCATTTTCTACAGGTTGAGAAAGGAAATACTACAATAAATTGACTTAAGGCCTGTTCACACCGGGACGAATTTTGCGCGTGTCATTGCGCATTATTGCGCGTTATTGCGTATATGCGCTTTAGGATGTCTATTTTATCGTCATTAGTTAATATTGTTGAGTAGAATAGCGCCCAGTAAAACCTATAATTGTTATTTCTTAACGTTCTAATAACATTCTTAAAACCAAGCAAGAACGTTAATACGTCAAAAAATTGACGTTTTGAATGTTCCTAGAACATTCAGAAATAATGGTTTTATAACTTAATGGGAATGTTATGAAAACGTTCTTATTACTTAAAATTGGTAGCTGGGGAAGAGCGAAAATAGACCTTACAAAAGCAGCGTGTATCTAAGAGCTTGCGCGATATTCCAGAGATTAGCGCATTATAGTAATTTACTTCAGCGCTACAATAGTGCGCTCTTCGACATTTGACACGAAAATGACGCCATAGTTTTGCAGCATCCACCTTCCCTGTAACGTAACACCAGAGCACTGCTGTTTGATTTACCCATAGACTGTAAAAAATAGGATTTACCCTCGCCTCATCGTCGCTGCTTAGAAGTATAGCATTGTAAAGGGTCCATCTGAAACAGTGTCGCCTGGCACGTTCCGAAACGTTATGTAATTAAATACATCGGTATGGTGGTATATTAAAAATGAACATCATAACAAAAATATCCCCGGTTTTTGGTATGAACCGGTATACCGCCCAGCACTACATAAAGGGTGAATTTTTAAGCAATATTCTGGCCATACTTTTAAATTAAATGAAAGTGAAGCAGGACAGTGACTTTGAAGCTCCAAAATGGCAAAGTAAATGGCATAAAAGTATCAGAAAAGTAGTCCATAAGTGTTATTTACAGTGTTCTGAAGTGTTATGTGAGAAGCAGACCAGAATTTAAGTAGATATTTACTAAAACTCTTGATATATTTTCTAGCTGTCATTGGCATGTTCATGATAGTTCATGAAAGAATTAGCAATACCCAATTTGTGAATGAATCAGATCTTTTGGTAACACTTTATTTTAATGTGTCATTGTTACATAATGTTACATGTAATTACTATAGTAAATAACTATAAATTATGCATAATTACATGCAACTAACCCTAAACCCTAATCCTAACCCTTTAGTAAGTACATGCAATTACTTAATATTACTCAGTACTTAAATGTATAATTACAGTGTAACAATGACACATTTAAAAAAGTGTAACTCGATCTTTTCAGTGAATCTGTTGATCCGTTTACAAAAGTAGACTGAATAACTGATTAACAAATGAAACTGAAACAAGTTAGCCTTTTTCGGGACTACACTCTATTTCTTAAGTACTTTACAGTGTCTTTATTGTTCCTTGTTTTCATGGTCCATGGGTGATAATTGTAGCACTGCATTGGGATAGGCAAGTTTCTCCAGAGTAAAGATTGGGGATACTTGTTTATCATTTCTCCAGGGCCTCAACCACCCATTCTTCCCCCGTTCAACCTAATCAGCCAGACCACATCGCTCCTGTTGCCAGTGGAGTGGGATTCTAGAAGGCCTCAGCTTTTATCTAGAACAGGAATGCAGAAAATGCGAAAACAATTGGCGAGAGAGCGGTGGTGCTTTTAGAGCCCTGGGGTGACAAAAGGCTTTCACCCCGTGAGGGCAGAAAAGCTGTTCGAGGGGTAGTCGCAGAGATGGCCTTGCATGGAAAACTCTTATCTGGGTTAGCGTTCCAGGCCAGACGGAACAATTACACAACCCGACCCAGAGTGAGAAAGGAGGATGCAAAGTGTCAGGAATGTAGGCAAAGTGCTTTGGGGACATAGATCTGATGAAATTATTTGTGTCATGGGCAGAAAAGTATGTAGAGGTGTTGCCACATACTCAAATATGTACTTTTAGGCAAAGTTAAGGCTAAAGTAAAATGGGGTGCTAAATGTAAAAAAAAAAGTTTCTCTCAGTTAAGCTGTAATTCAAAAACTCAAATAATACCAATCCCATGCACACCTTAAATTGCCCGAATTCCTGAAAAAGGTCCAGATTCACACCTCTCACATTGATAAATGCTTTTCAAACATTGTTATAGCATTTTTTTTCCACATCACTCCTCCTTTTGTGCAAGTGCTGTGGCCCATACAGATGGGCCAGTAAATAGATGTGCAAAGAGTATTAAAGAAACAATTCATTAGTTGTACATTGAACTGCTAATCAATAAAGCTGCATTAAACTATTAGAGTTGCATGCACTCAAGCTCACGTCTCTGGGCAAATTATGCCTGGCACTCCTCGCTCTCCTCACCCTGCCACACAAAACAACTCCTCACAAAGCCTCTGAATGGGGGCCCCTGAATTTAATTAAAGTCGGAGCTGATTTGGAAAATGTCTAGCACATCAGCATACTGCCTGGGAGATGCCACATCTCTTTATTAAGGCAGGGTCTTATCTTTTTTAAAGCCATGAGCCAAGGCCGTGCGCAGTATGCAGGGCCCCATCTCAGGCCCTCGTGTATGTACTGTACAGTACGGCGCCAAGGTATCGAGGGAGAGAAATGAATAAAGTTCAAACGAAAGTGGCTCAAGCTATTTTGTTATTCCACAGGGAAATATTTTGTGTTGTCCATAATTTGCTTCTTCAGAGCCTTCCTGCTAGCTTTTTTATTTTCTGACCAAGAGAATAGTTACTAAAGATGATGGATGCATTATAAAATTGAATTTCTCTTCTGTACATATTTTGATATTTTATTACTCAGTATTTTTGTGTTGTTTTCCAGTACAAATATCTAAACATTTTTAAATCACCATACATTTACATGAAAAGCAAAATTACTTGTTTTACTTGTTTATGCTTAAAACAAGAAAATATGGGGTCAGGAAAATATTTTTTTCCACTGTGATTTAAGATGATTTTTCTGACCCCATTGGTAGACATTTTCTGGTTTTAAGTATTAACTAAATTTGATACATTTTTCAGAAAACTAAATTTATTATGTTAAATAATTGTGCATCTCTAGTACAGTAATCTTCAGAGGTGAGACCAAGTCATTGTTTTGCAAGTCACAAGTAAGTCTCGAAACTTTGCATTCAAGTCCCAAGTCTAGAGTTCTCAAGTCAAGACGGTCAAGTTCAAGTCAAGTTGCAAGTCCTTGAGTTTAAGCTTCAAGTCTTAAACAAGTCATTAGTGCTTTTTGCACAAATTACTGTGTTAATTACTATAGTAAATGAAATGTATACTAATTTATATCAGGAAGGCATTTAAAATGTGATATAATAATATATAATATTATCATATTATTCAAACTTAGTGGATGTTGATTGGTTGGTTGTCTGATTGGTTGAATGTGAAGAGTGGCAATGCAGATTTAAAAATAAAAATAATAAAAGTAACTGTTCATTGGGAAAATTAATCGTGATTTGCTACACATTAAGTTTAAAATATATTATTGAGTGCCTGTTTAAATTATTTTGTTAACGCGACAGTAATTGTACTAGAACATTCCTATATCCATGGTGACGTACTGTATCAAGCGTCACGTGACACTTTTTGGGGCTACATGCCTACAAAACTTAAAGTAAATCCATCAATTTCTCCTGAAAGACATGAAAGTGAGTGGCTGGTGAACAGGGAGAAGACTTTATAGTTACCTAAAGGCTAAAATGTGTGAGTCATTGTTGTCAAAGTCTAAGTCGAGTCGCAGGTCATCTTTGAATATGTCAAGTCAAGTTGCAAGTCATCAAATTTGGGAACTCGAGTCCAAGTCAAGTCCTAGTCAAGCGACTCGAGTCCACAACCCTGGTAATTTTTAATCTTTAAGAAGGTTTAAATATTTGTACTGGAAATAAAAAGTAAGAAAACTATTTTTTGCAGTGTGTGATGTCTCTAGGCCCAAACACTAATTCTGCTGTGTCTTAAATAACTAAATGACCCCTTTGGTGGTTGTTTGGCACAGTTTATCACTTACTAGCGGTCATTTCTCTAAATAGCCATATCCTTTTTCTCTCTCTGAAATATGTGGGTGCAGTCCCCTGGCCTGTTTCAGCTGGTGCAACCCTGCGATTTGAAGTGCCGGGTTACGGGCTTTACACTGCAAATTAAATTGCTCGAGGTCACGAGTCCATGTGCTGTTGGTTGCAAGTAGGCGTCCATATCCCAGTCGACTGCAATGTCCAACTAAATTGGATTACATGAGCTCTACTATCTGTAGATGTTTTGACCTTCTGCTGGAGATGGACCTCACTTTTTGTTGCTAACCCTCTGTTTTCCCTCCATCCTGACCTTGCAGCAGGCCTGGCCATCTGGAACTCAACAGATTCTCCTTCCGCCAGCGTGGCAGCAGCTCACACACACTTCAGTGCAACACTGCCACCGTCATCCCCGACTCCATGACCAGTTCGCAGCCTCTGGCCAACTGGAGGTTAGTTGCCACTAAACCATTTTGAATGCCATTTTGTTTGACCATTGGCAAATGGGAAGCAATAGATTCAAACAGTGCCCATCCACTTTTTCAGCTGCTTTGTTTCATTAAGTATTTTAATGGGTTTAAGAGTTTTAATCCATGAACCAAACCAACCAGCATTATAACCCAGGGTTCTCAAGTCTCACGCATTGGCCGTGACGCAATTCAACCCGTTCACACGCTACATCACACACACCGGGTATTTATCACGCTGAAAAGGCAATATCAACCAAGATGTCCTGCGAGCTTTATATAAAGCGTTGTATATGATCCGTAGGCACACAGTGAAGTTTCCTGCTGCGAGCACGTATCTCTCGGCCAGATTGCGTTTGTTAGGCAACATAGACGCGCGCCGAGAACACACGGAAGTTGACGGAACATCTCATCATTACTCAGGTAACCGACAACATCGCGCGAACACACGTCGTGATGAAGAAGGGAAGAAAGCTAGTCAAACATTTTTTGGCACATTTAATATACAGCCCAACGTATACATTATTATTGATGCATTCAAAAACTCTACAACTACTTTGCAACCAGACCAGAAGCTTTGGCTCAGTTTGGCTTGCTTACACCTGAACAGCCTATATAAGGGAAATGTTAGTGGGTATGGGAAGGAATGAAGATGTATTTCTTCATTTTATTTTAAATTATATATTATACTGTATTAATAGGCTTTCTAGTTACATTAAGGCTAACGTTACATGTATTAAAGCAGAGTGCTCTGGGTAATATTTTATATCCTGTCAAAACATACATTAATCATTGCCATTGTATTTGTATTTTTCAAAGATGTCAGGGAAAAAGCTAAATATATATTTGTGCACACACACACACCTTAATATTCTGAAATGTCCATTTGTTCACAATGTCCCACCACACAATAATATACCATTTCGACTAGACACATTCAAAATGCAAAAAGATTTGCTTTTCCAAACTGTTTTGAGCAATTTGTTATATTTTTATAATTTTTTAAATATTTTTATTAATATAACTTTAAAGAATAGGCTATATTTGATGTGATGAATTGCTCTGTCATTTATGAGATTTACCAATTGTTATAATTTCAATTTGTGCTGTTTAATTATGAACAATGGGTAAAATTGAGGGGCGGGGCTTTTGATAAAACTTGAGAACCCTGTTATAACCAGAATCATGTAATTCACAATATTTAATATGACAATATTTAATTGATTGTTTCAATTATCTGATTGGTGGAGATTTCTTTGCAGAATCATGGGTAATGTTGTTTTTCACCAAGAATTCCATTGTTGAACATATCGTAACTACGTTTACATGCAGCCAATTTTCGGGTTATGGTCGGGTTAAGGTCACTATTCGGGTTTCTGAAACATTAGGAATAACCCATTTACATGCGTGAGCAGAGAGAGTTTCTCCTGTATACATGGAATTGCAATATCCCGATGTAAACGGTGATGCATGGTTAGCGTCTAGACATACGGACAACCTTAAGGCACAATATGCGTCATTTCCGAATTCTTTCTTCTTGTATCCAAAAACAACAGCAGCAGCATGCGGATAATGAATAGTTCGTGGCAGATAGCGATCGCTTTTGTTTGCGCTTTGATGCTGGTAACGTTTATGACCTCGCTCCAAAAGTATGCTGTGCTGTGTCTCGCCATGTTTACTTCCGGTATACTGCACGCAGATTTTTGTATGCGCCGAGAAGTTTCTCTACTTAAAATACCAAGATTCCTTGCGAATAGAACATGCGCAGAACACAAATCACTATAGGGATATGCCGATACGTGTTTATATGACCAAAAATTCGGGTTAGAAAAGGGGTACCCCAGGTATAATATCCCGGTTTTTAAAATCCGATATTGGGTTATTGCCAATATCTTGGTTTTGAACGGGTTATCTGCTGCATGTAAACGTCAGTCATTGTTATTTTAAATAATAATTCAAAATAATGCAGGCTGAGGGCTTTAACAATAGCATTTCCCATCGATTAGCAACCTCTGTAGCTTTAAGGTTTATATGTTATCATTCAAAATCAATTCCCTGTGGAGAAAATGTGATTTTTTACTTCTGGAACCCAACTGTTTCACTCTGTTTCGTTGAGATGTTGGTGCCACAGAAGCTTTTATTTTTTTGTTTATTTTATATAGCTGAGCAGATCTGGTCAAATTTGTCATGTTTATAAGGGTTTCCATTAGTATTTCAAAGCCAATTATATCCACACAAAAACATAACTTATAGCTTGCTGATTATAAACCGATCTGTTTTACGATATCATGACTGGTGATGCATATATTTTGCGGTAGTTCAGTACCGCAACACTGGGTTTTAATAATCTCCTAGATTATTAACTAAGCAGATTGAATTATCTTAGGTTGCTTAGTCTGCAAAATGCACCTACAAAGCCAACATGCCTTTGAATTATTCATTTGGGATGCAGGAAGAGAATATTTTAAGACTAATTCTCATTATATTCTGGATTCATTTAGAATTCATGTTGGTTTCTTGTATTAGAACAGAGGAGCGTGTCTATGGATAGGACAGGGTAATGTAGTCAGGTTGTGCTGACCTGCATGATATGAACGTATTACTGAAGAATATCTGCAGATCATCACATCAGCGCCTTAAGCTCAGCCCGGAGGGCTCTATAGTCCCAGTCCGGTTGGAAAGTGTCGCACTTTTACTGCAGAGATCCTCCTCTGAGATGTATTGCTGCTATGCTATTTGCTGCAGTCACTGCTGCCTCCTCTGGCCAAATGTTGCATTGCATTTATTCTTCATTGAGATACAGTTGTAGTTGATGATTGAAGAAGATGGTACAGATATCTAAATTCTACTTAGTAAAAAATAGCAATGTTTATTCCTATGAATAAAGTATTTCATTTTGAGTATTGCTTTAGTATAAAATTATTTTGGGATAAAAGTATGACCATTAAATTATATGGAGTTGCATAAATCTGTTTTATCTGTAGATTATTTTTTGTTCTTCAGTAAAGCATTGTAGACTACACATTTGTGATCTTATGAAATGTTTTGTTTTCAGGAATTCACATCCCCATGGCAGCCATTACAATCCCATTATGCAACAGCCAGCCTTACTGGCAGGTCACGTCACCCTGCCCTCTCAGCAACCTCTCAATGTGGGTGTGGCTCATGTCATGAGACAGCCATCAAACAACAGCTCCTCCTCCAAAAAGAACAAGCAGCACCAGATAAACAACAGGTCAGAAAACTTAAAAGTTTTGCCGTGGCATCAGATGGGAATATTCATATATGTTGGTATTTAAAGGGATACACTTTTTTGGAAATAGGCTCATTCACAACTCCCCAGAGTTAAACAGTTATGTTTACCGTTTTCAAATGCATTCAGACTGATTTTCTGATATTTAGAAGAATATCAGTAACCAGACAGTTTCTGGTCTCATTGACTTCCATAGTATGAAAAGAAATATACAATGGAAGTCAATGAGACCAGAAATTGTCTGGTTACTGATATTCTTCTAAATATCAGAAAATCGTCTGAATGGATTCGAAACGGTAAAACTCAACTGTTTAACTCTGAGGAGTCGTAAAATGAGCCTATTTCCCAAAAAGTGGCATATCCCTTTAAATGGTACCTCAATGAATGCCATGGTATAATGTAAAAAAATATTTGTACCAAAATGAACTTTAGAATTGTTTTATTCCTTGTAAGGAACTGTGTCCGCGTACGACGTGCCCTCCACCCAACCTGTGACGTCACCACAGCGCTCCAAACGAGTGAAGGAGAACACCCCTCCTCGGTGCGCCGTGGTTCAGAACGGCCCGTCTTCGACATGTGCCCCATCACAGACCTGTGGAGGAGGGGGTTGGGGAGGCGAGCAGGCATGTAGCACCACTCGAGACCACCACGGTCAACACAACCCACCACGTCAAACCATCGTCATCGCCGACACTCCCAGCCCGGCCGTCAGCATCATCACCATCAGCAGCGACACGGATGAGGAGGACGACCTCAAACAGCCCACTAACACCAGGTCTTGAAAAATGGGACGAGCCATTTTAGCACACATTAGTTCTGCAATATGACATATTTTTAAGCGAAAGTGGGAAGTGATTTAGGATAGAACTTGATTACAGTATATTCTTCATGATTTGATTGTGTTTTTTATTGGATATAATATTATTGGTTAAATTAAAGCTACACTGTGTAACACTTTTAGTTTATTCTTAGCTAAAAACACTTAGTTCTTTCAAAAATATATGTGCTCATTAATGTATATTTACTTCGTTCAAGTAATAATAGTATTCTCGTAAGGGGTTCTAATGTCGTTCTGCCATGTTGCCTCCATCTTGAAAGTACATTAGCCAAAGAGGGACATACACCGTTAATTCAAGCTTCGCCTTTCGCGTTTATGTTTGAGTTAACACTCATGGACGAGGTCGAACCGGAAGCCATGTTAATCTTGGACTACATTGGCCATCGTAGGAGTTAAAACGAAATTGGAATTGAGAGGAACAGAAACTAATATTCACTGGGTGTCATATACCTTTTCACCACTAGATGGGGGTAAAAATTACACAGTGTAGCTTTAAAAATGAAACCTGCATGAATTTCTTTCTTCTGCTGAACACATCGTTTGAAGAATGTCGATAACCAGACAGTTGATGACCCCATTCACTTCCATAGTATTTATTTTTCTATGGAAAGTCAACTGTCTGGTTATCGACATTTTTCAAATATCTTCCTTTGTGTTCAGCAGAAGAAAGAAATTCATACAGGTTTGAAACAACTTGAAGGTGAGTAAATTTTTTTTTTATGTAGTTTTAAGTGAACTATTCCTTTAATATTTACCTTGGTCATGTCAAATCAATTTCAGAGGTAAAGAAAGTTGTTACATTTTGATGAAAGATCAAGCAAATTATTTGTTTTCTGTTGAATGACTAATCTATTATTGTATTAATATGATATAATATGAATATGAATAATCTTGCACAATAAGACCAGGGACATTTATTGATCAGGGAAAAAAAATGTACTTTTAAATATCTGTTTAGCCCAGGGAAAATACCAGATAATGCTTTGGAAATTAATTTGGTGGTCTTGGGAGTTCATAATTACACAAAACAAAGTTTGAATAACTTTACATGCATATTACATTTTTATTTCCAATGAACCTGTTTTGCCCTCTCACAGCACGTCATCTAAACATAGGAAGAATGTCATCAGCTGTGTGACGGTCCCACGATTCCCCTGACTCTGACTCCAGCAATACCAGCCCTTACGCTGTGGAGTCCCGGCCTAATGGTACCAACGCCAACAGCTACGGACTTCAAAGTTGCTGTCCTAGACAACTACAGCAACGGGAACTCCCGCACCATCATCATCCCCCACTGAAGAGCCAGACCAGCGAGAATCTGGGAGAGTGTGATAGACTCTTGCCTGGTGAGACAGGGGACGGGCTGATAAGATGACAGGGAAAACGGGCATCTCACAGGGCCTGAATCAAGCATCAATTTAAAGTGACAGTTCACTGACAGGTTCTGATGTGCAGTGTTGATTTATTTAGTAGATTTATGTGCCATTTCAAAAGCTATAGATAGTAAAACTATTTATAGAGGCAATTCAAACAACTCAGATCTGTTAACATTTTTCAGAAGAATATTTTATTTCAATGCAAGCTCAAATGTGAAGAGCACTACTGGTTTGAAACATTACTATGCAGCTTTCGCAAATACTTGATTCTAATTGGTTAACAATAGCATTCTACTGCCAAATTTTTAGAAGGACCACTAAACTAAAATTGATCCAGGCAAACAATTTTCAACATAGTTGTGCTATTTAATTGATTTATTTATTAACAAAATATAACCATTTTTTATTTATTTATTATTGTTTGTTTACTTTTATTTTTAATTTATCGCAATATGTCAGTCAATACTTCTGATATTTTCAAAAATATATATATTTTTCTATTTTTATGTGGTTATTTAACGTAATATAATAAATATTTCCAACAATTTCCAAATTAATTAATTTATTTTCATAATACATCAATTAATTTTTCCAATGTTTTTTCCCAAAAAAGTATTTTTTTATGTGGTTATTAGGGCTTACAAACGATTAATCGTGATTAATCGCATCCAAAATACAAGTTTGTGTTTACATAATATATGTGGGTGCACTGTGTATAATTATTTTATATATATAAATATCCACACATGATTGTATATATTTAAGAAATATTTTCATGTATATACTGTATATAGATTTTTATTTAATTTATATTATATATAAATATTAATATTTTATATATAAATAATATTTTTTCTTAAATATACATGCATGTGTGTGTATTTATATATATACAAAATAATACACAGTGCACCCACATATATTATGTAAACAAACTTTTTATTTTGGATGGGATTAATCGTGATTAATCACTTGACAGCCCTAATGGTTATTTAAGATAATATAATAAATATTTCCAACAATTTTACAAATGTATTTTTTATTTAATTTTTTTAACATCATCAATATTTCCCAAATGTTCCTAATTTATTTGTTTATTTATAATATTTACAACACAATTATATTCATCCAGTTTTTTATATGTAGTTAATTAATTCAGTAAGTAGCCCTGTAATAATTGGGATAAGAAATGCCAATTGTATTCTTGGTAATTATAACATAAGAAGTTAACATAGCATTTTGTATTAATTCCAACAGAATTGATGAACCACCAGAACTCTACCTACAAGTTCAAAATCTCCAATGGGGGCTTGTCTGGAAACATCCACTCGTGGAGGCGCATCATACCGACAGCAGCGCACAGGGCCACACCCCTTTCAGCAACAGCAGCCTCTAAATCTCAGCCAGGTATTTCAGTAAACAATTTCACATCTGGTTTCATAATTCATATATTCAGAGCCGGACAGTATCGGCAGTGTTGGGGAAGCTACTCTGAAACTGTAGTTTGACAAGCTACTCGTAAGTTTAAGTATTTTAACTACAGTCAAGCTACCCGTTTAGAAAGTAGTTAGCTACACTACAAGTTACTATCAAAAAGTAGCTAGCTACATTGAAACTACTTTTGCTTTTTGAACAACGTATATTAAAAATAACTGAATAAGTGTCTGAGGAATGTTTAAGTAAAATATTTAGTGTTTAAAACAAGGCAATGCAATTACGATTTCAAAGAGTATTGTTTTATTACACAAAACACTAAAAGATCTCTGACTGTTTGTTAAAATTGCAACAAATAGCCTACAACATTGCAATAACGAAATATACATCCAGACTGCAAAGAACATTTTCTCAAAAATAAGATGAGGCCATGGGTCATTGGTAATTAACGTTAGCTCTTTCTCCATCCTCCAAATCTGCCGTCATGTCTTGCTATATAATCATAATATGGGTGTGTCTACCCACTTCTGTACGTCAGTGAACCGTTAGCCGCAAAATGCGTGATTAAACAACAGGTGGCGGTAATGGCAAAAAATTAGTTTGTAAATAACAAGACGAAGAATATCCTTGCATCGCGCCTGATTCGCGCAGCCTCTGACAATGTAGCAATGTAGCTTTTGCTTGCGCTACACCGCTACTTGCTGTAAAAAGTAGTTAGCTACTGGAAAAGCTACACTGTTTAAAAAGCAACTGAGCTATTGCCAAGCTACTGAAAAATGTAGTTAAGTTTGTAGCTACGCTACTTGTAGTTAACTACTCCCCAACACTGAGTATCGGAGTACATTTACTTGAGTACAGTACTTTACTTATTTTTGGGGAGTACTCATGACTTTACTCAAGTACATTTGAGAGGGAAATATTGTACTCTTTACTCTCACTACATTTCTATCCATAACCTTTGAGTCAAAAGTAACTACTTTAAAAAAAAAGGAAATAAGACAAATCTTGGAAACCCTCAATTTGTTGTTTGCCTCTCAGAACGTGATTGGACAGCCTATCAACAATCACATTCAGCTTTCCGCCAAAGTCAACTCCATGGTCAGATTTAGATAAGAGACGAAACCATGGACGAAACAATGAATGAAGCCGGTCCAATCTGAGGAATGTGCCGACCCGTGGCCCAATCTCGCCAGACTATTTCAATTTTCTGAATGTTAAATAAAGCAACATGGTAAAAGATGAATATGACTTGATTTTACTTTCAATTCCTTTTACATTCTCCAAGGTATTGACATTAACATTTTTCATAACTCAATGTAGGACGTTTCTGTACATAAATGCAAGCACTGTGGCAGAGGTAATGCAATAATTTAGAAAATGTACTCTTCTACTCTTTGATAGTCAAGTACTTTTAAAAACAAGTACTTCAGTACTTTTACTTAAGTAGACATCTGACTAGGGCTGTAGTCAAGACTACCTTTGTCGAAGTCCAAGACAAGTCCAAGACCAGGACTGAGTCGAGTCCAAGTCAAGACCTGAGTCCAAAGAGGTTCAAGTCCGAAGTCAGAGACCGAGTCCAGGACAGTGGAAAAAAAAGTCTTCAGGGCCTGAATTTCGTTTTTGCCAAACAAAATTATTAAATTTATCTTGCCTAAATGTTTGCGCTCGTTGCATTTTTTACAATGGGGTAATGTTGTTAGAATTTACACAACAAAAGGCTTGATTTAAATTGTTCAATTAAATTGAAAAAAAGTTATACAAATAAATACAATAAAGATACAAATAAAGACAAATAAAGAGAAAAGTTTTTGAATAGGTCTAACACTAACAGAAACTGAATAAAGTAATCAAATGGAAAATTACACTGGATAGTATTTTAGTCCTGAATAAATTAAACACATAGGCTATTAATCCGTATTCCTTTAACTTAAAGCTCTCTTTTGTTGTTTTGACGACAAACTTAATGACCGAACACATATGGTTACTGTTTTGAGTGTTAAAGCAATATAGCTAATCCGTGAAAAATAACTTTTGTTACTGGCCAACTGTTGTGGATTTTCCATGAATGTGCGCATAGTCATCCCAGAGAAGGTGCGAGGACTGATAGTTTAAAATTGCTTGAATGTTAAACTGGTAAGACTTAAAAAGACGTGAGTGTGTATTATCGCAGCAGCGCTTGATGCGCCTTCCACAACACATGAGAGAAGAGAAGACGCGGCACCGTCTGAACACTCACGCTGTTTGTGAAATTGCGTCTGGCAGATGAATGATTGATTTTATAATCTGTGTGGATTACGATTGCGGGAATATCCCACATTATAAATGGGAGACCTGCAGGAATCATTAGAATTGTGCGCAACACCCAGTAACTGTAACAGCATGAGAAGACGCGCTCCGTTGTAGTGAGCACTTGGTCGGTTAATTTGGGCATTTTCTAAGTTAACGTTACCCTGATAGGCTAGTAATAAATGAACACACATACAAAAATGTTGGACTTGGTCGAGACCAAAAGCCATATTTGGCAAGACCAGTGGCTGAGACCGAGACAAGTCCGAGTCCAAATACCAGCGAGTCCGAGACCATAGAAAACGGTCTCGAGTCCAAGACCGAATACTTGAGTACTACAGCCCTGCATCTGACTGTAGTACTTCTACTTGTACTTGTGTAAAATTTAGCAAGGGGTATCTGTACTTTTACTCAAGTAATAAAACTGTGTACTCTGTCCGCCTCTGCATATATTTATCCACAAAAGTAACATATTATTACTTTGTGTAGGCTCAGCAACACATGGCAATTGAGCGCAATGGAGGTCACCGGCGGCAGCAGGCCTACATCACCCCTACTATGGCCACCCAGGCTCAGTATTCCTTCCACAACAGCCCCACCCACACAGCTAACGTTCATCCCCACTTGGCCCCCCCTCATCTGTCCGGGCAACACCTCTACACCTACACCGGCCCCACTTCCCTGGGTTCCACCGGCACGGTGGCCCACCTGGTTCGCTTCGCAGGGTTCGGCCCGTCACGCAGTCCAGCACGCCAGCTACCCGCCGGGCATCGTCCACCAGGTGCCTGTCAGCATGGGCCACCGCGTGCTGCCCTCGCCCACCTGCACCACGGCCAGTACCAGGCCCAATTTGCGCACCAGACCTACATCAGCGCTTCTCCTGCTTCCACTGTCTACACTGGAGTACCCGCTGAGCCCCACCAAGATGAACCAGTACCCTTACCTCTAAAGCTGAAACACTGGAGCCCAGCCAATCGCTGCTTACCATTTCTACCCTTATCCCACCTAGAGACAGAGAGACACGCTGAAGCCTATCTGACCCTTAACCCCATCCCCTTGTTCCTTTCATGCTTAAACTTGAAGACAATGAAGATGCCGATGGATAGAGGAAGTGTATTCTCGGAGGGAACGGAAGGGTACTGAGGAGTTTTATTTTGCCTTCTCAAAAGGGCCAGTTAACAATTTATTTTGTCATCTGGAGGTTTTGTTTCTCTTAAAACAGAAGTCGTAGAAGGAGTTCTTGCTTTTGTTTTGTTTGTTTTCTTTTACAACAAGGTCTCATCAGAAGACCGTTTGGGAGAGGCGGAGTTTCGTTCGACAGAGAGATTTTGTTGGCTTTTCCCTTTCTTGAAATCATTCATCGACTGTTTGAGCCCGAGGTTACGACGTGGATGTTTTGAATTCCTACGAGAATTTTTTTGGGATTAGGGGAAATACGGATATCTGCTGCTCTTCAAAGAAAAAAAACATAACGATGGCCTTGAACTGTCTTAAACGTTTCCAAATTACTCGCGCGAACGGTATTGTGCGCACTCCGCCGCGCTCTCTGACAAAAACACCTGGAGGAATCTTCTGGAAATAGGACGACAAAACTTTCTAGTGTATTTATAGACTTTTCTGTTCACATTTTTCTGTAGACGTTTGTGTTCACATTTAGAAAAGAAAAATAGGTTTGTCATACCGTAGAACATTAGCTGGGCCCCTCTTTGTAGAATGTAGCAGTCTGCACCCGTTGATTTAATGAAGAACCTTTCTTATACCAATAGATTCTTGTTTTTCCTCTTTCAATGTGATTGCACAAAGTGGTTCCAATAACATAGGCATGTTCAACATGGTAGTCGGTCGTGCGTTTGCGTGCATGTGTGCGCTCAGCACATCTGTGCGACGTATTCCTCCACAGTCTTAGGTTCATCATTGTTACCTCGTAGTGCCTTACATATATTACGACAGTTTACTTGGCTGGAAACCCTCTAGAACCAGATGCTAGTCAGAGAGTTGGCTCCTAGGTTGAACATCTTCATTGTTTCGTGTTTTTGTTTTTAAGTTCCAGGATTAAGCATTAGCCCTAAACGTTATTTAAACGCTTCTCGTTCAGCGTGCATGAGATCTTTTACATTTACAGATACTTGCCTGGGGTAATGAACCAAAGTTGTCATTTTAAAGATAAGTAACTTTTGTTCGGGATAGTGGATATAATTATATAGCGTATTTGCTGTACATACCGTAGCTATGCGTTTTAGTCACCATGCAATCAATTTAGGCTGTACATGTCATAAAGGGGAGACTAAACGAATATTTCATGGGATAAGCCAAGTGTCGTTCAATCAGTTGGAGACTGGGCTGCACAGTTTGTTTAAAATGAAATAAAACATACCAGGTTTGAAGAGGTTGTCTGTTTATGGAAGGCTGGACTTGGTTCAGAAACCTTGGGAAGGTTTGAGAAGGAGAGTCTTGTTAGGCATAGGAGAGACTGAGGTACTTGTGGATTTTGATGGGAATTGTTGGGAAAGGGAGAGAGGGCAAATTCCACATTTTTAATGAGAATAGCATGTTGGCTTTGAGCAAGTTGGTAGATGCCGAAGGAAGCCGTGCAGCAAGATTGCACACAACACTCTGATTTAAGCGTTCGTTCGAGGTTCTACGAAGATCTGTGGTGTTTTCATTCTCACGTACACCTTGGGGTTTCAAACAGCCCCATGTTGCATGACATATCTGCAACAACATGCACCGAAAATCAAAATTGGCTGTCTTTTTCACTGTTTGACTTACCATAGGAATCACTTGTGCTACAGGCATCCTGTCAGTAAAGAGATAATGAAAGTGTTGAAAACTGTGGGCCAATGCATGTCTTTTGCTTAATTTAAGGTTCAATATGCTAGCCAATCGTTCACATTGTGTCCTGAACCATGCACTCTGTAATAAACCAGTTAAAAAGAAAAGAAGAGTTTATAAAGTACGTATATGTACCCTGACCATTGAAATGTTTGGGGTCAGTGAGATTTTGCTTTTAAAGAAATTCATATTTTTATTTAGCAAAGATGCATTAAATTGACCAGAAGTGACAGTAAAAACACATTATAATAATAATAAGATAATACATTTCAAATAAATGCTGTTTTTAACTTGTTTTCAACATTGTTAATAGAATACATGCACCAAATCCACATATTAGACTGATTTCTGAAGGATCATGTGACACTGAAGATTGGAGTAATGATGCTGAAAATTCACAGGAATAAATTACATTTTAAAATATATAACAATAGAAATTTGTTTAAATATAATACGTTTTCACAATATTTTACTGTAATATTAAGTAAATGCAGCCTTAGTAAGCATTAAAAACATTTAAAAAAAACTTGGATCATGTGACAGAAGATTGGAGTAATGAAAATTCACAGGAATAAATTACATTTTCAAATATATAACAATGGAAATTTGTTTAAATGTAATACGTTTTCAGCAATATTTTACTGTAATATTAAGTAAATGCAGCCTTAGTAAGCATTAAAAAAAAACATAAAAAAACCTTGCCAACCCTAAACTTTTGAAGTACACCCACAAAGAAAAAGTTTTAAAGATTAACTTAGTTTTTAAAATTTTTAAGAAGTATGGAATGGAAGGAAAACAAAATAATAACCAAATAAAAAAAATAAGCATTCAAATCAAATTGAATTAAACTAAATAAAAAGGAAAGAAAAATAACCCCGCCCACAGTGAAATCTCATTGGTCCACAATTTTCAGACATGTTCTGGTTGGCTGTGGTGGTTATTATGCCTGGTTAGGACGCAGTGTTTGTTTTAGTTTTATGTTGGGCACATCAAATATATCCCCTTCTGCCCTCACGCCACAAAACTTGCATTTGAAGTAGTTTTTACGTCTGAGATGTTTCTATATTATTGTTTTACTTTACTAGGTATATTGTTTTCTCATAGAGAGTGTTGCAATAATGTTCGTGGATGTTTATGATTGTTTTTTATGTTATATGTCAAGCATCATTTGTTTGATTTCTGGTGGTCGATATGTAACTGTGATGTTTATATGTGGACCCTCGTCTGGTAGGAAGCATAGACTTTGTCCAAGTGCTCAGCCAAGATCTCACACCAGTTGCGTTGTACCCGAGCCTTCGGTTTGATAGCTTGTCAGATTGATTCATTAGGCTGTGTGTTACGACGTAGGATGCCTATAGTTGTTTTTGTTGTGCATATATGTTTGTTTAGGCTTAAGTTGGATGCTCATTCAAGCACACAGTTAAGAAAGGCTCCTTCGATGATACTCCCATAAA